>JAGFPH010008118.1:0-11304 GCA_018207615.1 Philaenus spumarius | reverse complement strand
TGACTTAGACAACCAACGTGTGTACCAAATTTTGACCAAATCGGACGAAAAATGCGTCCGTTAGAGTGCGCACACATATGTACATAAAGTTACTTTCGGTCAAATATTTTGGTCTACTTCAGGTCCATTTTTTTGGCTAACCTACCAGTTCAAGCGACTTAGAAACCCAATGTGCGTACCAAATTTGGTCCAAATCGGACGTAAAATGCGTCCGTTAGATTGCACACACATACATACATAAGTATACATATATAAGTTATGTAGAGGATTTTAGCTTAGGTAGTACTGTAGTTAGTAGAATATTATAGTTTTAGCACAGTAAGCATTGTCAATGTTTTCACGCAAGAGCGTTAGCTAGCTAGTGTTAGTCGAGATTGCACTCAGTGCACATCAAATGTACTTTGAATAATTAATAAGTTTTAAAGATATATTAAAATCTTGTTCAATTAATAAAAAAGTATTTTTTTAAAAAGACACATCCTCGAAACCAAACCATAACTGGCGCAGTCGGTAGGACACATCGGGAAAATTAGTGCATATAGTTTTTCTTCTTAGTCTTAGAATGTAAACATATATAAATTGGTAACACTTCTTAGTTTTCTAAAAAAGGTCTTCAGCTGATGTTACGTTTTTATTTTCTAAATATTGGTAGCATTTCTTACTTTCAGAAAAATTTGGCAACGCTGTTACAACACCTCAGCAAAATGGCTGACAGTTGCCTATGTTAAATCGTCTATTCAAATTTTGGTTTTGTTTTTTAATTTTTTAATATTAGTTGAAGTTATACTTCTTTGAGCCCGTTGTAATCGGGATGGGGTGTCGGTCGAGAAATCGTGTCACGCGTTAGGAGTAAAATCCGGAAAGTGCCTTTTTATACCTTTTCGCTACAAGGGATACCTGAAGAGTCTCGGTGGGTGAGTGGTTAACGCACACGACTTCCACGCTAGAAGTCCCTGGTTCGATCCCCGGCTGGGAAATGTTTTTTTCCAAAAATTATAGGAAAGTATACGAATATACGAATGGCCAAAGAAGTATAACTTCCACCGTCTGGTCCGACGCAGACCCAATTTTTTTAGATTGTTGAAATTTGATTTCTCATCATCAGTGCAGTGTATAGATTCTCTATATGCACAGGAAGTCCCATAAGTAAAGTACCAAAACTTCGGGAGATATAAATTATTTTGTTAAAAAACAAAATGGCTGAAATCTGGAAAACGAAGCGTTTTTGGGAAAAAATTGATTCTTGATTTTCTCTTTATTTTGACCCATAAACTTAGGGGTTACCCACAACTGCACTAATACCTTTTACAGTTCTGCGTTTGAGTTCTCTGCAACCAAGACCGTAAAATTAAAACCATGCGAGACTGTGACACACGAATAGACATATATGACGAAACTATAACTATAATGAAATAGGAATGGTAATAGGTTAGTAACCAACTAGGTTCACCGACAAATCGCCCTTAGAGACATATCAATCAATGCTGTCATACTTTACGACGGGTGCATTGCGAGTCTCGTGAAAAGCCATTAACTTTGGCCACCATAAACAACACTTTATAACGTCTATAAATGTAACGAACGAGCAATAATAGCGTCTGATCTTAGTTCTTTGTATCCGGGAACAGATCGTGGGGACAAGTTCCAGTCACTCCTACATCCTGGTACATCCTTACATGGACAACACCGTCAGGATGTTAGGTCATGGAAGCAAGTTGAAAGAGTCTAAAATTAGACAGCGTGGTGGATGAAACCCTGAGAGGACCAAGAGCCGATCCGTTACGAAGGTCCGTCGAAACACGTCCAAATTATACTCAACCAGTGTAATTAAAATCCGGTTTAAAAATGACAAATTACTAATTTTACTACTGCACGGTATAAAATAATTCGACCACGCAGCTGAACCGCTGACGTGAGTTGAGCAAATTTCCAAAATTAAGTTTATATGCCTATGTTTTAGGGTTTCAACCAACAAATTGGGGAAATAGGTCTATTCACGACGGTGCTGAATAGCTGCAAAATGGTTCGCACGCCATTCCGCATATTGGGAGTATCTTCTATACACAAAGCATTGCGTGCTTCGCACGCCAAGCCCCGTATTAGAAGTATCTTCAATACACAATGCATCGCGTGCTTCGCACGCCAACCCCACGGTAGAATCCACCACAGGGCTTTGAACCGGGTACTTCTATGATATTTTACGTTTTGATCGATTTTGGGGGAACCAAGCGAGCTATAAGGTCGCGTAAAAAAACAAAATGTGCAGAATAACATCCTGCATTTATATTTGTAGAAAAAACTCAAAAACAAATTCATTCTCGTAGGAAAAATCTCAAAACAAATAGTTACTTCCGGTCAAAAAACGTGCTTCCGATTGTTGGATATTTTTGGCTAACGAGCTCGTCCGAGCGACGTTGACAACCAACATGTGTACCAAATTTGAACCAAATCGGACTTAAAATGGGGCCGCTAGAGTGCGAACACATATATACAATATATATGATTTTTAATAACACCTCAAAACGTGTTCTGGGGACCATGATCGGTGCTCATTTGCTACTCCCGACCTTGGGTCTACCATAAGGGCCTCTGCAATAGCTCATTTTTCCTACGGAAATTCGCTAGTAATTCGACCACGCAGCTGAATCGCTGACGTGAGTTGAGCGAATTTCTAAAATTAAGTTAATGTTTTATGGTTTTAATCAACTATTTGGAAAATTGATCTACTGACGAAGACGCGGAATAGCTGCCTACGTATGTGAAATATATTAGTAGAATTTGTAATATATTTTGATCAAATTTTCAGTATTTATAGTGCTTAAGATGCCAAACAAAATGACACCACGGCGTTTTATAACTATGGGGAAATGTTTAAAAATAAACAAGTTTGTGTTGTCAATCTAGCATCGCGGCAGCGGCCGCACGGGGTAGCACCACGGTAGCGAGCACGGCCAGTAACTCAAATGTCGCGCGATCGAATCCCGCCTGGGACAATAATTTTTTTATACGATTGACGTAGGTAGAATATTATTTTTTTGTTTTGTTCTAAAAAGTAGTAAATAAAATGATTAAAAACAATATTATTTTGACTACAGTAAGTTGGGAGAAAGGTTGTGTCAGTTAACTCATACCGTTTATTTTAATTATGTATAGGCTTATGGATGTAATAAGTTATAGAGAATTTTATTGTGAATCCAAATCTTTTTTAATATTTAAAATGGAATATATATATCAAAAGATATGTACATTTAAAAAATGTATTGTGAAATTTTGTTTACAAAGTATGAATACATTTTCGATACTAAAAACGACTGCAATACGACTGCAATCAATAATAAACAGCTGATTTTCATTTCTCTCAGCTGTGGGCACCGATGATGTCAATAATAGATGCGCGTGAACCCTACCGTTAGTATTCTTTATACCGTGGTTAGAACCCTCGAGGGTTACACATGGATTTTAACCGGGTATACTTTTATGGTATTTATTACCACAGCAGTAAAAATTATCACTTAATTTGTTATTACAGTGATTTACAAGTTGTAAATATTAATATAAATAAATCTTCTACTGTGTTATAAAAGCCAAATCCACTGACTCATTGATCACGAGTGTGCCAAATTTCATTCAAATCCATCCAGTAGTTTTTACGTGATTAATATTTATTGTTTTAGAGGTTGTTTCAAACTTTAAATCAAAATGAATTCTAGCCTGTTTCATTCCAGGTCATGATCTATATGTGTGCCAAATTTCATTCAAATCCATCCAGTAGTTTGTACGTGATTGAGTAACACACACAGACAGACACCATTAGATTTTTATATAATAGTATAGATTTTATAAAATATTAAAAGAAATTATAAAAAACGATTTTAGAAGAAGGAAGTTGGAAGCACTCAGCCAGAAGTAAACAAAAACAAGAGAGAGGCGAGTGAGAGACCGGTGACATTTCGCACCTTCGTGTTTGACTACAATATAACTTGACTACTTCTAGTAATAATCTCAGTGGTCCAAGGCTGCAGAGTGTATTGCACCCACGTCATGTCGCCCACTAGAATCCGGTAAAAATATTCCAGTCCAGTTTAATCTGTAAATTCCGTGTAATTACAGTAATCCAAGTAGCTTATACTAATAAATCAACGGATATCTTTGGTTGAAAATATTTGTGAGAGGCTTAACTGTAGAAGATACGGTTCTATGTATGGTGATACTTTACAGATACGAGGTGGATAGAATGAGACAATGCGTTTGAGGATGACGGCTAACGGTAACTGGATTTGGAATATAGATGCATAAAGTTGCTCTAGCATGAATGTTTTCAATTCAACTGTGAAGTTTCTGATTGTTGAGTTCAATAAAAAAAAAAGATCGATTCCCCAACATCTTATAATTGCCGCGTAACAAAAAACCAACTTTTTCGATGTATCGGGTAAATATAATACAAAATAAACGGTACCAGGAACTGGCACATACTTTCTCACAAACATATTTAAATTACTAAACAGATTCACTGTGACTTGTAGGGTGGGGTAGGAAAGGTGATTTTTTATAAAAGTTGGAGATAACCTAATAAATATTATTATTATTATCTAGAGAGAAAACTATTCGATCGATTTCGAACAAATTTGCACGTCAATGAGGTCTTTATAGATGCACAAAAAAAGGTTTTGAAAATTTTTGAAAAACAACCCCCTTTATGGCCCAAAAACCCCAAAAATCAGTTATTATTATTATTATTATTATTAGCTAAACGAGAATTTTTAAAAAGATGCGGTTTTCTGCATATGGTAGGGCACATTAAAGGCTACAAATAAGCCAAATTTTATCAAAATCGTTAGAGCCGTTTTTTTATAAAAAAATAATAACTGATTTTTGGGGGTTTTTTGGCCAAAAAGGGGGTTGTTTTTCAAAATTTTTCAAAACCCTTTTTCGTGCATCTATACAGGCCTACTTGACATGTCTGGTGCAAGTTTGGTTGAAATCGATCGAATAGCTTTCTCTCTAGCTTTGTATACATACAGACAGACATTTTATAAAAACCACTTTTTTGGACTCAGGGGGTCCCAAAACGGATATTTCCACAAAAATCTCAACATCGATTTTTTTTTTGCGATCACTATACTTTCTCTATACTATATATAGTGAGAAAGTAAAAAGGTATTAAGATTGTTTTCCGTTTAAAAAACCAACAGTCTAATATCGACCAAGTATCAGGTAAATATAATGTTGAAAGAGGTAGCAAGATTAAAGAATTGAATAAATCGATAGATATTTTAACTACAGTACCTATATTAGGCGAATAACCGTCAAGAAACACTTTTCAAAGGTGAAGGGTTGAATTTCGAAATCGATAGATAGTCCAGTCAATGAATGCATTGTGGAGTGCATGGAATATGCGATAATTTTTGACATCAGGACTTTGTTTCGAAAAAAATATTTTTACCGCACTCTTTTTCTCAAATTTTTGCTTCTAGTGCCTCCCACGATTGTTTCTCAGAAAAATTGTCACAAACGAAGTTGTAGATGATTAAATTTCCTTCAACTTTATATACACTTTTGCCATTTTCATAAACGTATATCTCGAAAACCGTTGGGAATTCGACAAATATGTAAAGGAACAATCTTATAGTAAATTTAATTAGCTTTCAAGTTTATTAGAAACATTTTTTTTACGGTGCACCGTTTCCGAGATATAAATAAAAATACCAAAAATGGGACCTTTCCACTCTCCTATCGCCCTTAGCTCACCTCCAAGGGGCGGGGACTTTTAGGATATATTTACCTCCTAACAAAGTCCTGCAGTCAAATATTATCGCACATTCCATGTGCTACACCCCTCTTTTGAGCACTCATTGACTGGACTAAGATTGTTTAACTACTGTTTGTACTTACATTAGGCGAATAACCAGCTAGAAACACTTTTCAAAGGTTAATGAATCACAAATATTGAAATAGGTATAAATTACTGTTACACTGTCTATCCAATCCTTGATTATTTGTTGTGACGATTGCGGTTTCGGGGTCACCCATCTTCCGGTCACTTATAGCACATGTAAAAATATATATTTAAAATTATTTTTCTCTCATACGGCTACAGAGTGAAGCGCTGGCGTCGCCGGCTGCTTTTTCTTTTACTGGAGCAGACCCTTAAGTTGTTTACTCCTAAAGATGATTTCGTAAAATCTTTAGTTTTTCAGATATTGAACTTTGAAAAGTATGAATCGGCGCCATCTTGAAACGGATAATTGCAGCAAAATTAAATTCTGCACATTTTTGTAAACCAATAATATAAACATTCATGCTGAGTTTGCTGAATTTATCTTAAACCGTTTGTGAGATAATTAATTGATTTCAAAAACACGCTAAAGACAGAAAACTTCAAAACTAAGCAAGATAGGCTACATGTTGTATTGTATTATTTGCTAGTTTTGGTAGAATGGTTGCGAAGACACTCTGCATATCAAAATTGGGTGTAATGTGTAAAAAGAAGGTTGTTGTGTTAAGCACGCAATGGTGTCCCATACTGTAAATTAAACTTCTGCTCTACCGTTAGAAAACAATATTTTTATTGAACGTGAAACGCATAACTTTAAGTGTGTTGTCTATGGAAGGCGTAATAAACTTGGATTTGTATCGAGTAATACCGATGCATTCCGACCTCCAGCAAAACATCTCTCATCATATCCATTCAAGTAACACGTTATCGTGGACATTTTAATTGTCTATTCCGCTCCGTTACCTTTCCCCTTCATATTTATTGTGTTCTTATGTTGCTGCGTGTCGAGCATGCTCGTAAACTGACTTGACTGTCTGCGGCATTCCACACTCAGGTGCAGAGCCGGACCCTTGTCTTTCCAATTTTGACTCGATTCAAACTGATCGCAACCATGCGATCCTAGTTAATGTCCTAGTTAAAAAATTACCAGCCCTTTTTACTTTCTCCACCCTATACGTAGTATATGGAGAAAGTACTCCCTGAACCCAAAATTATTTTTAGTGGAATTATTTGTTTTCGTGCTCCCTGAACCCAAAAAAGTGTTTTTTTGGTGACGCCTGTCCGTGTGTCTGTAAGGATGTGTACAGAGCTGGAGACCATACCAACGGTCCAATTTTGATGAAATTTGGTATGAAGGTGTAGTTCTGGAAAATCTCCAGGAGTTTTTATCATTTTTTAGATTTTTAAGGGGTTTTACCCCCCAATAATGGCAAAAAAAACGAGAAAATCTAAATGTCTCAAAAACGGCTCTAACGATTTTGTTCAAATTTGGCTTATTTGTAGCTCTTAATGTACCCTACCATATGCAAAAAACCGCATTTTCTAAAATTCTTGTTTAGGTCATAATAATAATAATAACAGATTTTTGGGGGTTTTTGGCCAAAAAGGGGGTTGTTTTTCCAAATTTTTCAAAACCTTTTTTCGTGCATCTACACAGGTCTAATTGACATGTTTGGTGCAATTTTTTTCGAAATCGATCGAATAGTTTAAATAATAATAATATAATATGGATGTGTGTTACATGCATCAAATATTTTCCATGGTATGTCCTACTTTTGCAATTCTAAATAACCACCTCCTATGCTACTCTTCTGAAGGTATAAAGTTTCAATTGGGAGGAAGTATGTGGCAGTTATCTGGTACCGTTTATTTATGACATAAACAAGTGTTAAATAGTTTAACCCTTGATCTGTTAACGCTAGCCATTTCGGTGCGTGTGCAAGCATTTTTTGTAAACCGAGTGAGATGTCGACCGATATACACGCAGTTGGTACCCAATTAAAGGTAATTGTCTGTATATTTGCCCGTTTTACTTGGATTTCAGCTATTACCCCACTAAATTTTCTAAAAATCGGAAATTAAAATCACTGATGGCAATTAACATGGGGAAATTTTTTTAAGCCTATTCCGAGTGATATCTGGAGTTCTATTGGGCCGATTGACAAGCGCTTTGTGTTAAATGAAAGATAATTAACTCTATATTTGCCCATTTGCCTTAAAATTTTACTATTACTTCATTTAATATTTTAAACATGGAATTTAAAATATTTTCTATTCATTAACATTGTTTTTACTGATCAACTGAATAACGCAGATCAGCTGATTATAGCAGCACATGTTTTATTATCATGTGAAGTTCTATTGAACAGATATAATAGCACAGATCAGCTGATAATAACAGCACATGTTTTACTATTATAACGTGGTTTGTTTATGTTGTAATTTACTTTATTGAAGTAGGTTATGTTTAATTTTGCTGCAACAGATATAACATAGTATAATATACTAAAATCAAGCAATAGCGAAGCATTGCCGGGTCCTCTAGTGGTAATTATAATTTATAAACCAATCCAAAAGCGTTCCATAGCTTTTTTGTAGAGAAAGGTTCAAAGAACTTATTTATGCCAGTAAAAAAATGATTGATGTAAAATTTACAAAGTATTTAGCTCAAGAAACAAAAATGTTCAGTAACGAATAGAAAAAGTTCTACTTTAGGCCTACATAAAAAGTAGTAAAACGTTTTGGAATTTTTTCATAAATGTAAAAAAGTTTCGTAATTTAGTTCTAAATAGAACTTTATAAAAATAAGTATCAATTTCAAAATTCTTATTTTTAAAACACTAGTTTTTATGTTCCTACTACAAGACTGGTAACAAAACTATTGCGCGTTTACAGTTTAGTTGATAGCATACATATGGAGGCTTATGTGCCTGACCTAACTACATCGACTCCTATTTACAACCACATTGAATTATGAATATCCTTATCTCAGTGTTAAATTCAAGGTCCAAATTTCTTCATTTCAGTAACGTACCTACTGTTTAAGTAAACCCCATTACACATTGCTAATAACTAGTTTAAACGAGTTTTATGAGGTTGTGATGTTTTTATGCTGGCTACTAGCGTAAGATCTCCGTTTGAATAGCATGGACAATGCCTGCCCATGCTATCAACTAAACTGTAAACGCGCAATAGGCCTAGTTTGAATAGTAATTTAGGAATACATATATCCTTTGCTCAAAAATGAAATATTATTACAAGAAAGTGTAGAGAATAAATAAATCATAGAATTTATCTGTATACTTGTAAATTCTCATTTTGTACACTTGTATTACTTGTTCCACAAAATTAGAATAAACTGTCCAAAGTTCGCGCGGATAAATGAAATACAAAATGAACAGTCAGGATCAGCGTGGGAAACAGACTTGGTATGCGTTCTAAAGCGGTGGTTTGAATTGTACGAAAGTCTGAATATCCCACTGCTGTATGAATAACATCTAACCGGTGAAATCTAGTTTACTTTACATCAAACGAAAGATCGAAGTTTTCCTACAAAACGATATCAAGATATAAATAGAAATACAACCAATTGTAAGCGATATATCGAATGCATGTCTGGGTAAAACTCAATATTTAGGCGATACTCCTTTCATTCGTCTATATATATAAAAGCCAAATCCACTGACTCACTGATCACGATTTCTCAAAAACTAGCATACTGAACGGATCGGAACGAAATTTGTTATGTAGCTTCCTCTAAGGCCATAGGTGCTCACTAAAAAAGGTTTTAAACAAATTCGAAATTTTAGAGGGGTTTGTGAGGGGGTCAAAGTTACTAAATTACGATTTCCCTTAAACTACTGAACGGATTGGAATGAAATTTGATATGTAGCTTCCTCTAGGGCCGTAGGTGGTGATAAGAAAGGGTTTAAAAAAAAAATTGTAAATCTTAGGGGGGGTTTTGGGGGTCAAAGTGTCAAAGTTACTAAATCACGATTTCTCTAAAACTACTGAACGGATTGGAATGAAATTTGGTATGTAGCTTCCTCTAAGGCCGTAGGTGGTGATAAGAAAGGGTTTCAAAAAATTTGAAATCTTAGCAGAGGTTTGGGGGGTCAAAGTTACTAAATCACGATTTCTGTAAAAATACTGAACGGATTGCAATGAAATTTGGTATGTAGTTTCCTCTAAGGCCGTAGGTGGTAATAAGAAAGGGGTTTAAAAAAAATCTAAATTTTAGGGGGGCTTGGGACGTCAAAGTTACTAAAGATCCCCATAAGAAATACATAGTGTAATATTTATTGATATAATATATTTTTTGTTAATATACATTTAATTTTGATTTGTCAATTCGTGCAAAGCCGGATAGGGCCAGCTAGTTTATTCATAATAATTGCGAGCCATGCCGTGGATATCTGCTAGTAACTCTTGAAAGTACGGCTTATCTTGACAGCTATTGTTGCAAATTACGAATAAATCTAACTCCATCTCTGATCTGGCAAGTGTGTACGTGTAAAAACCCAGCGTCGCGGAATTCACATTGTGTTTTGCTCAGTATAATTACAATTGATAATGAAAGTGAAACAATATTACATCAGTAACTTAAAAGCGCGTGTGTATTTTATGGTCCCAACGTAGATTAAAAATGTCAATAAGATTTAATGACGGCATTCCCTCAATGACTAATTGCATCAAAAACAACCTGCCAGTTTGACGGGCTGAAGGAGTGTTGCGCCAAAACTCTCTTTATAATATGCATACGTATTGGATATGTCGCTTTTTTTGCAATTTTTGAAGTGTAAAATTCTATGTGCGCACCTCATCTAAAAACTGCGGGCGGTAAATCGGATTTTACCGTCACGCTCTATTCCGTCACCCCCTACTATATATAGTACACACGCGTATATAGCAGAGTATTGAAGTGTACTTGGTTTACCTCTGAAATGGACATTGTGCTTCCTCATTTCGTAGGTTGTGTTAAAATAGTTTACTTGGTAATACCTCTGAAATGGACATTGTGCATCCACATTTCGTAAAATGTGATAAAATAGTTTTCTTGGCAATACCCTTGAAATGGACATTGTGCATCCTCATTTCGTAAGTTGTGTTAAAACAGTTTTCTTGGCAATACCTCTGAAATGGACATTGTGCTTCCTCATTCCGTAAGTTGTGTTAAAATATTTTACTTGGCAATACCTCTGAAATGAACATTGTGCTTCCTCATTTAGTAAGTTGTGTTAAAATAGTTTACTTGGCAAAACTCTGAAATGGACATTATGCTTCCTCATTTCATAGGTTGTGTTAAAATAGTTTACTTGGTAATACCTCGGAAATGGACATTGTGCTTACTCATTTCGTAAGTTGTGTTTAAATAGTTTACTTGGCAATACCTCTGAAATGGACATTGTGCTTCCTCATTTCGTAAGTTGTGTTAAAATAGTTTCTTGGCAATACCTCTGAAATGGACATTGCGCTTCATCATTTCGTAAGTTGCGTTAAAATGGTTTTCCTGGCAATACCTCTGAAAT
>JAGFPH010008117.1:11142-45250 GCA_018207615.1 Philaenus spumarius | reverse complement strand
GATCTAAAAAAAATCGATGTTGAGATTTTTGTGGAAATATCCGTTTGGGACCCCCTGAGTCCAAAAAAGTGGTTTGTACAAAATGTCTGCCTGTATGTCTGTGTGTCTGTATGTATGTCTGTGTGTCTGTATGTATGCAAAGCTAGAGCGAATACTATTCGATCGATTTCAAACAAATTTGCACCAGACATGTCAAGTAGGCGACAGATGCCCTAAAAAGGGTTTTGAAAAATTTGGAAAACAACCCCCTTTTTGGCAAAAAAATCCCAAAAAATCAGTTATTATTTTTTTTAATAAAAAACGGCTCTAACGATTTTGATAAAATTTGGCTTATTTGTAGCCTTTAATGTACCCTACCATAAATGCAGAAAACCGCATCTTTCTAAAAATTCTCGTTTAGCTAATAATAATAATAATAATAACCGATTTTTGGGGGTTTTGGCCATAAAGGGTGTTGTTTTTCAAAAAAATTCAAAACCTTTTTTCGTGCATCTATAAAGACCAATTGACGTGTTTTTTGCAAATTTGTTCGAAATCGATCGAATAGTTTTCTCTCTAGATAATAATAATAATATTTATTAGTTAATCTCCAACTCTAATAAAAAATCACTTCTCCTACCCCACTTTACAAGTCACAGTGAATCTGTTTAATAATTTAAATATGTTTATGAGAAAGTATGTGCCAGTTCGTGGTACCGTTTATTGCTTATGTATTACAGTTGTTGGCTGAAATAAGCTGTTATAATAAATTGTTACTCATGTACGTACGTACGCTTGCTTTTTAGGGGTCGATTGAATTATTAAAAAAAGATATACATTAAAATATTTAAAATACTGGCAATGTGAGTGTTTGGTGCAATTTTAATAATTATTTTTAAACAGAGAAAACCGTTTTAAATTTGCTGTTAAACTAAATTTGTTGAATATTTTAAATTTTAAACAATTTTTTTAAAGTGATATAACTTGTAACCCGTTGTTGAAAAGCGCCTAATTATACAAATAATTTGGTATTGCAAAACAAAATTAAACAGAGGAAGTACAAGACTATGACTAACGTAGGACTTGAAGAAATTATAAAAGTAACCAATACTGCGATCAAAGTAGATATCGATATACACTGACCAAGTGTTCAACATCTCCGATCTACATTCGTCGCAAAGCTATTGCCATCTCATTGACATTTGACATGGGACTCTATCCAACATTTACCTAAATAGGTCCAATCTCCCAGTAGCAACCCTTACACACAACGCCCAGTCACGGTGACTTGGACCCGTCACAACTCCTGGTTCATAATAGAAGAGGGTCTGTAAACAACTTCATTTACATTTTAAATGTAAAAAGGACGATTAACATAACCTCAAAACATTGTCTGCGGTACACGTGCTAAGGTTGGAAGCAAATTGACTGTGTTTTGGGGAAAGGTTTTTTATTATAATCAGAATGACTACTAGTTCTAAACACAGACATAACCTACGAATAAAAGTTTCAAAGTATAAAATCAGCTGTTAATGGATATTTTATAGTAAACTGTAACATTATCTACTAAACACTGAACATCTTCAATCAGCTGACCTATGTATTTTAAACCGACAATTATTATAAGTGTGCAAATGGCAATTTTTAAGAATTTCAATAGAAAAGATGTGCTATTGCAAACATTCTTATTGCAGAACCAAAGGTCAGGAGTGGTCAATGAACACCGATCATGGTCCTCAGAACACCTTTTGGGGTGTCATTAAAACATGTATACATACAGTTGTTCGGAAAAACTTTTCCAAGAAGTCGGGGCTTGATTCCCTACATCAAAATTACATGAAAAGTGCCTATGATAAATGTAGGTAAAAATGCTCCGTTTTCTGTCTAACAGCCATTTTTTACAAAATAATTCATATCTAGAGAAAAGTTTGACTGATTTGAGTTCAAACTTGGCATTGTACTTGGAAGTGTAACCTAACAATGATCTATTACAAGAGAAATAATTCGACCACGCAGCTGGACCGCTGACGTGAGTTGAGCAAATTTCCAAAATTAAGTTTATATGCCTATGTTTTAGGGTTTCAACCAACAATTTGGAAAATATGTCTATTCACGAAGGCGTTGAACAGCTCTCTGTGTGTACGCAATATATTAGTAGAATTTGTTTGCGCCTAGTGGCCTGCGCGTTTTCACCACTTGGCTTCAAACCGGGTACTTTTATGGTATTTTAGATTTTTGTCGATTTTGGGGGAACCAAGCGAGCTATAAGGTCGCGTAAAAAAAACAAAATGTGCAGAATAACATCCTACATTTATATTTTTAGAAAAAAACTTTTAAAAAATTTCATTCTCGTAGTAAAAATTTCAAAAATTAGTTACTTCCGGTCAAAAAACGTACTTCTGGTTGTTGGATTTTTTTTGGCTAACAAACTCGTCCGAGCGACATAGACAACCAACACGTGTACCAAATTTGGATCAAATCGGACTTAAAATGCGGCCCCTAGAGTGCGAACACATATATACATATGAATTTTAATGACACCCCAAAACGTGTTCTGGGATCATAATCGGTGCTCATTTGCTACTCCCGAAATTGGCTCTCACCATAAGGGCCACTGCAATAGCTCATTTTTCCTATGGAAATTCGCTAATAAGCTATTGTATCCAATCATACGATTCAAAATGGAGAAAGTTTGAAAATATCAAACCTAAATTACTCAAAAACAACAAATTTAAAAAAAATGTCAATACACTTAATTGTAGCCCTTTTGATTCCCTATCGGATTGTCTCACTGTCAAAACAATGGATGAAGGATAAGATATGACGTATAAGTTATTTGTAATAATTGGTTTGTTCATCCCTGCATCCTATACCGACACAGTAAACACAGTAATATTGTATTGTCTTTAACTTAGCTACATACTTCATCCAATTGTTTCGACCGTTACACCATCCGATAGGAAATCTAAAGGGCTACAAAAAAGATATCTTGACATTCTTTGTTAAAATGTACGGTTTTTGAGTCATTTTGGTTTGAAATATTTGAACATTTTAAACGCCATTTTAAAACGCACTATTGGATAAAATCGCTTATTTTTCTTGAGATAAAACATTGCTAGGTTAAACTATATGGAAAGTTTGAACTCAATCGGTTAAACCGTTCTATAGATATGAATTGTTTTGTAAAAAAGAAAATTGCGGCGGCTAGACAGAAAGCGAAGCATTATTTGACCTATTATTATTTGGGAATCGCGACCTAAAATCTTGGAACCGTTTTTCTGAACATCCTGTATACACATTGCATATATGTTTTGGCACTTTAACAGCCACATTTTACGTCCGTTCGGTCAAAAGTTTTTACACACGATGGTTTTCTCGGACGAGTTTGTTAGAGAAAAAAACTGTTGCAAACGAAATCACATTTTTTAACAGGAAGTAAGAACTATTTTAGATTTTCATACAAAAATTAATGATTTTCTATTTAAAAAAAACATATTAGGGGATATTATTCTGCACATTTTGATTTTTTACAGGCGCTTAAAGCCTGTCTGTTTCGCCCCAAATCGATCAAAACTTAAAATAATTCGACCACTTAGCTGAACCGCTGACGTGAGTTGAGCAAATTTCCAAAATTAAGTTTATAGGCCTATGTTTTAAGGTTTCAACCAACAATTTGGGAAATAGATCTATTCAAGACGGTGCTGAATAGCTGCAAAATGGTTCGCACGCCATTCCGCATATTGGGAGTATCTTCAATACACATCAATACATAAAGCATTGGTTGCTACGCACGCCATTTCGAATTTTTGGAGTTTCTTCAACACATAAAACATTGCGTGCTTCGCACGCCAACCCCCGTATTAGGAGTATCTTAAATACACTAAGCATTGCGTGCTTCGCACGCCAACCCCACGGTAGAATCCACCGAATAGCTTAGAACCGGTTACTTCTATGGTATTTTAGGTATAAGGTCGCGTAAAAAAACAAAATGTTCAGAATAACATCCTACATTTATATTTTTAGAAAAAACTCAATAACACCAAAAAAATCCAACAATCAGAAGCACGTTTTTGACCGGCAGTAACTATTTTTTTGAGAGTTTTACTACGGGAATGAAATTTTTTTAAGTTTTTACTAAAAATGTAAATTGTAGGATGTTATTCTTAACATTTTGTTCTTTTTTACGCGACCTTATAGCTCGCAATGCATTGTGTGTTGCAGATACTCCCAATAAGGGGGTTGGCGTGCGAAGCACGCATTGGTTTGTGCGTTGAAGATACTCTTAATACGGTGGTTGGCGTGCGAAGCAAACAGTGCTTTGTGTATTGAAGATACTCCCAATATGCGGAATGGCGTGCGAACCATTTTGCAGCTACTCAGCACCGTCATGAATAGACCTGTTTCCCAAATTGTTGGTTGAAACCCTAAAACATAGGTCTATAAACTTAATTTTGGAAATTCGCTCAACTCACGTCAGCGGTTCAGCTGCGTGGTCCAATTATATAGCCTATATTGGAAGTAAATAGATACTTTGTATTTCTGGTGAGAAGTGCTCCACTCTCACTGGTGAGACCGTACTGAATGAACACGTCTACAGGCGTGGTTGATCCAACTCACCATCGCTGTGTTTCTGTTAATAACGTCAGTTCTAAAGCTAAAGATTAGATCTCGATCTTTCAAACAATTATGTTGGGCTGGTGAGGCGCTGACATCGAGTGTGTTCCCGTTCAGGCGTGGTGAGGCCATTACGGTGATTTACTCTGGTGAGCACGCAACCGGGAGGACCGCTCCGATTTCTCACCGCTAATTTGCGACTCCCTTCAGAAAGACATAGAGTTTATTAATCAGTTTGGGTTACAACACTGTAGCACTTTCAATATACGAAAAGAACCAATATAGGACTAAAATGTTATACACTTTGTTGATTAGAACATACTGTACATATTTTGAGGTGGAAAAAGCGAGCATTTAAAATGTATCTGTGATTACGGGTGGAAAAACAAAAAACTGGTATCTTGGTAGTTGGTTGACCATAATATAAAAAATATATTTCTAGCCAATTACACGGTTATCCTTTAAATTAGAAAAATAATAAAAAAAGACATTGGGTGTGCTTAAGACCACACGTTGGAAGTGATAAGTTCTATGACCGATTTATATTTGTATCAGTATTAATGTTAGAGGAGAATAAAGGTCAAGAAATTGCACAAGTAAATATATTTATTGTCAAAAAATATTATATCATATTTTGAAATTGCATAATTATAATATTATTATATAATAATATAATTATTATAATATAGTAATAGTATTATAATTATAATATTATTATGTAATAATATTATAATTATAATAAGTATGCGAAAAATAGTGATCATTATAATGTAAGCAGTATTTATTTACTGACTAATGATTTTGAGTGAGGTATTACTGGTATTAGTCTGTATGACGTAAAGTGTCTCCTGACCCTCGGCAATGAATACTTAACATTAGGGTAATTCACCGACGCCCGCAGATGTTTTCCTAATTAGTCACCTTTTAGCTTCCCCACTAGCTTAAGTAACTTTTTTACCCGAATCATAATTTCCGAAATTTTATCAAAAACTTGAGAAGTACATACAAAAATAAGATCAACGATACTAAACAAGGGAAAATTTGATGAAAAACAAACAATATTGAGGTAATAAGAAATATGTAGGTAATCTGTTTACAGCTTGTAATAATAAAGTTGGTTTTCTGTAACAATATAACAATGAAATTACATTATATATTAAAAAAATAATATTTCAATATCGTTTATAAGTCACATGGTTTTCATGTAACGAGTGTCGCCATCATTTAACCCCTTTATTATTTTTGTTACTGAAAATAAGTTAACAAAACTTTGTATGTATCTTGTATTGCATAACAGGACAAAGTTTTTGACATATCTGAACCTTTATGATTTTTTTGGGGGGGGGGGCTTGAGGGGTTAAACATTTCAAATATAAAGGTAGGTCATGCAATACACCATTAAAAAGCTTATTAAAAGAGAAACCCAATGGCGCAAAATAGAGCTTGGTATGTTGCTTCGTTTCAAAGTTATGGACAATCAAAGATTTGTCAAATGATATTGTTATTATAGCATCAAAGCAGGTTATTAATTTATTAATATTAGGGATAAGTAGGTAGTAGATCTATGTTATTTTCCAATCTATGATATTAAGCTTTAGTTTACGCCATTGTGTTTCTCTTTTAATAAGCTTTTCAATGGTGTATTACATGACCTACCTTTATATTGAAATATTTAACCCTCTTGTCTCCCTAAACTCCCCAAAATCATAGAAGGTCAGATATGTCAAAAAATGTGTCCTTTTATGCAATACAAGATATATACAAACTTTTGTTAACTTTATGAACACTCTGTGTAGTGATTTTAAATTGTAGGAAGTCCGGCAATAGTATAGATTGAGTTTAAGTTTAAAGTGTTTTCTGTTCATAATTATTTAGATTTAATTTTGTAAGTTATATTTTCCGTTTACATTTATTTAAGTCGTTTAGAAATAAAATTGAACATTACCATTGTATTAGGGAATTTTCTTGCACATACGTTGGCACCTCTGCCTCAATATGGCGTATGGTAGTAACGTAAACTTTTGCCGCATTCCGAAACGAATGTTAAATCTCATTGTGTCCTCTCCTCAAATACAATTAATTAACAAATACATTTTATCCGTCTACATTGAAAAACGATGTCCTCCCATTCTTCTCCACTTGTACCACTAATCCAGTCATCAGATAAGCGATTGCAAAACAAGGCGAGGTGTTTTCGAACAGATCGTGAAAGAGATATCGTAATTTCTGTAATTTCAAACTCGAAGGCACTTAACACAATAGAATTTCTAATTTAACGACTCCGATAGAATGTGTGGATGACGCTGTTCCGTTTGATGAGTGGGAGTAACGGTCCGATAATGGTCTCGGACACCACGGGACAACTTGATGGTGCTTTCGATTGTCTTTACGAGTTCTGAACCAATACTGTCACCTACAGTCGGAAACGTTGTGTCCAGCCTTAGCTGAGCGGGAGACTTTAACGCTGGGGTAGAACTGCCTTAGCTGAGCGGGAGACTTTAACTCTGGGGTAGAACTGCCTTAGCTGATCGGGAGACTTTAACGCTGGAGTAAAACTGCCTTAGCTGAGCGGGAGACTTTAACGGTGGGGTAAAACTAAAGCTGTAAATAAACGAACACTATTTCTTCGTCCATTTTACAGGTTTATTGGGGAAGCAGAGTGGTCGAGAAGCTAATGGTGCTAGTGCAGTCTCCATAACAGGTTGTGTAGCCTTTTATCTATCGATCTATCTTCCTTACTCCCCGTCATTTTTAATAAATATATTGGTGTATTTGGTTGGTGAGTATAACTAAATAATTATTGTCTCCATACTAAAACATTGTATGTAGTTAATTCTTATTAACCCATTGTTTTTCCCATTGTTTAGGAAAAATAAGTGATGCATTTTAACTTGTGCCATTATGAAGATGCAAGTAAGCATATTTTCTTTGAAATGTGCTATATAAACTACTAGGGGGACCCGCCCCTGATCGGTACAATCCATGGAGAACCCAATGAAAACAGATTACTGTATACTCTGATATTTGGAAATGACGATTGAGCCGTGACCTATACATAGCTAATGTAAGACAGAGATCCAAATAGACACGACCAACCACAATAATTAGAATTGCAGCAGGCGTTGTAATTTCACTATTAATATTTAAACAAACAATAATCAACATTTCAAACAAATTTTGATATTACCAACTAAAGGAAACAATATAATTCGACCACGCAGCTGAACCACTGACTTGAGTTGAGCGAATAATAGCCTACTTTTACTACGTTCTTTGAAAATCGGTGTCTCATTTCAAATTGCCATTTAAAATATTTTTCGAATGGTTATCATAAACCCAAATATACCGTTTAGGCATCCTTCCATAATCACATGCAAAATCAGTAAATTCAAAAAATCTTCATAATTAGCCATTCCGTGTGATTTAGAATCACTTATGAACTAGCTAAATTTCCTAAAGGCACGTCGGTAGCTACCTTGAGAAAATTACGAATTCGAAGGTACCTTTAGGTCTCTTTAATGAAAAGGAGCGACTCTGCAATTCAAATGAACCTAAGGCAGCCTTAAGGTAACTTTAAAGAAGGGTTTAAAGCTTACTTAAAATCTATACTTAATGTTTCACTCTGCAATCAAAAATCATATCTTAAGGCCTCCTAAACTCTTCCTTTCCTTAAAAAAACGACTATGAATACCAGCCTAAGCCTTTGAATTTACCACTGCCTGTTTTATTTCGTCTATTTCTTCTTATTTTAGGATCAGCTGTTACATTAAACTTCTGGTTTATATTAGTACGTGTGTAAACCCACAACGAAGAAGAAGAAATCATCAAAGCATCCCACTTAAGGGTCTGCTGTAGTAGCGGCCACTTTGGATTTTTATCCCATAAGAGCAATGTTACAATGTTAAATTTCAAACCATTTATTTAGTTTACTTTTTATCAAAAAATTGTTTGCAAGGTCTCATTTTAAACGCAGTCACAATACGCGTCCGTTTTGCATTTTAGATTTTTTTTAATGCTTTTCATTTGTTATGTAATTGACATTTTGTAAGTACAAAGTTTGAATTTTTTCCCTTAAACAATAAAATATGTATAATGAAAAGTAATTTGCAAGCCAGATACAAAATTTTATAAAGAATATTCAGTTTTTTTATCAGCACTCAATGGATTTATAAAATGGTTTGAAATGAGGCAATGTCAAAGCGTTCAGCTGCAAGAAATTGCACTGTTTAGATTTGGCAATACAGAGAAGCGCTTGCGTTTCCGGTTCCTTTCTCGTTTACTGGAGCAGACCCTTAAGTGCGTATCGCCAGTTCGTACATTTTACCTCGTCTAAAAAACGCTCGGTGCTCCTGAAGAAGGTTTCACTTCAAAAAATCTCTGGAATTACAAATTGGTTTACAGTGCTAACTTGAGAAGCTTCGCACTTTAATATTTTTTTAAAAAGTATTTACACTGACACAATGTAAATTATCCAATATGCAAATTTTTTAGGCGTCTTTGTTTAACGAAACTATAAACACCCAATTCAGAACCAACAGTCAAGCCGGGCTGCCGAGTCCAACATGGCAGGTAGCCTTCTCGAAGCACAATCATGACTACATGGAAACAGAATGTAGTCGTAAAGATGGCTACCCGCAGCTTAAAGTAACAATGACCGAGTGTTTACGCCAAAGTCCGCTAGTCTATCCTCATTAAGGACATTCACTGCTTTGCTTTGATTTGATGTCAGCAACCTGCCAACGGCTCTTCAAATTTAAAAGCATTCAAAATACAAGTGTACCAGAGTGTTGTTGAGATGAAGTCTTGTGAAATCGATATTTTGCTTTCGTTCCGTTTGAAGGACGCGGTCAGATTGTAAAATGTTAAATTGGAAGTAAATCTGAAGTTAGTTTTGTCTGACGAACATTCTTAGCTGTAATCCTGCCGACAAGTGGTACTTTAAGGGCTTTATATGTTTTCCACTTTTAAAACAATAAAGCAAAGCAATGGGACCAAATAGCGCAATTTTTATGTGGGAAATCCCTTAAGCTGGCTAAATCATTAAATATAAATCCTGCACTTGTGTGTCTGCTTTAAAATATTAGTGATTATTATCTAGAAAGGTTCAAAAATAAAAAATAAAGTAATTTCTACTCATTTAGGCTATAAATATAAAAATAAAAGGTCAGCTCCAAGCATATGAAATACGAAATTTGCGTAGCAGTGAACCTGTTAAACACCAATTTCCATGCTTATATCAAAAAATTTGATATAGTTACCCATGTAAAATGTTATAGGATGTAAGGATGATTATTATTTTGTTTTTTTAGAGTAAAGTATTTTTGTTGAACCTTCATAGTTGTCTTATTTAATAGATCAGAGCAAACTCACAACTCACAACTCACAAGAGAGTAAGGCTGTATCCTGCTGCATCCATGTGTATTGTACGTTGTAGTTTAATCAAGCAAATCTAAATATCAGTATGCATGCAATACACAATGATGTAAAATATGTTGCTGGATCCTCTGTTGTGTTGTCTATATTGTATTTAACTTGCACTTTTTAAACCTAGTGTTAACTTTTACTGTTAAATTTTGGGATTTCGTTGGGGTTTGACCTCTCCCCCCCCCCCCCATTGGCTACGGCCTTGAAACCGTTATACCTGTATTGATATTTAAAATTTGATGCTATTTACAAATGTTCATTCCGTAGGACAAAGTATAAAAGATTATTGTAAATCGCAGGAGTAACCAATACTCACTCGGATTAGTTGTGTATGGAATAAAAATAATTCGACCACGCTGCTGAACCACTGGCGTGAGTCGAGCGAATTTCCAAAATTAAGTTTATAGGTCTGTGTTTTAGGGTTTCAACCAACAATTTGGGAAATAGGACTACTCATGACTGTGCTGAATAGCTGCAGAATGCTTCGCACGCCATTCCGCATATTGGGAGTATCTTCAACACACGCAGCATTGCGTGCTTCGCACGCCATTCACCATATTAGGAGTAACTGCAATACACAAAGCATTGCGTGCTTCGCACGCCATTCTGCATATTGGGAGTATATTCTATACACAATGCATTGCGTGCTTCGCACGCCAACCCCACGGTAAATTCGCACGCCATTGATTATATTTTGAGTATTTTCAATGCACACAATATTGCGTGCTTCGCACGCCATTCACTATATTGGGAGTAACTTCAAAACACAAAGTTTTGCGTGCTTCGCACGCCATTCTGCATGTTGGGAGTATTTTTAATACACAGTGCATTGCGTGCTTCGCACGCCATTTCGCATGTTGGCAGTATCTTCAATACACGAAACAAAACAATTATTTTTTGAAGATTTTTATTCTCGTAGGAAAATCTCAAAAAATAGTTACTTCCGGTCAAAAAACGTGCTTCCGGTTGTTGGATTTTATTTGGCTAACGAACTCGTCCGAGCGACGTAGACAACCAGCACGTGTACCAAATTTGGACCAAATCGGACTTAAAATGCGGCCGCTAGAGTGCGAACACATATATTATATATGATTTTTAATGACACCCCAAACGAGTTCTAGGGTCCATGATCGATGCTCATTTGCTACTCCCGCTCTTGGGTCTTACCATAAGGGCCACTGCAACAGCTCATTTTTCCCGTGGAAATTCGCTAATAAAAGGAATTTAATTTGTTTACTGTATTAACTTCCTTTATATTACTTTGACTAACAGAGAACACATAGGCCTAAAGAACACTGTGGGACTAACTGACCAAAGGATTTAAAAGCCGTCGTTTATATCTCGATCGACTCGTTCGTAAAGATCGGACTGGAAATGTAATCCCCGGGATTTACATACGAAATTAATTGTGACAATCATCCTACGTTTGTGTTATTAAAAGTATCCTGTATCGCGGCTGTGCCACACACGCGCTCAACGCTGAGACACTTTGCCGCAGATAAAACTATTTGTTTATCTATGTCGCCGTCGTCGTCGCGGGTGAGGTCACTGCCTTCTATGATAGTTGCGACCTTTAATTATTTTTACTCGTAATTGTATACTTTGTTTTTAAGCTTTCGAGTAAACGCGAGGTTTAAAGTTTACAAACAAATTAGATGGAGGATGAAAGATAACTTCCTTCTTGTCCGCTGTACCGATAGAACGCGGCAAACTAACGTAGCCTGGCTGTCCTGTCCGCCTTCGCCGTGTTACAAATTTTCCGAGAAACGCGTTTGTAAAATTAAAGTATTTTTTTTAACTGAACGTAAAAATTTTCTTTTCTTTATACAGGCTACAGTCAAAACCCCTTTTCTACTGGGCGCTTACATTTACGGCATTTAGACCGGGGTCAAAAATTGACGCCGCTTGTTTCAAATTTTGAGAGTATGCAAAATTAAATCTATATATATAAAAGCGAAATACCACTCACTGACTCACTCATGACGATTTCTCAAAAACTACTGAACGGATTGAAATGAAATGGTATGTAGCTTCCTCTAGAGCCATAGGTGCTCACTAAGAAAGGGTATGAAAAATTTCGAAATTTTAGGAGGGGTTTGGGGGGATCAAAGTTATTAAATCACGATTTCTTCAAAACTACCTAACGGATTTGAATGAAATTTGTTATGTAGCTTCCTCTAGGACCATAAGTGTTCACTAAAAAAGTGATTTAAAAAATTGGAAATTTTAGGGGGGGTTTGGGGGGATCAAAGTTATTAAATCACGATTTATTCAAAACTAGCGAACGGATTGGAATGAAATTTGGTATGTAGCTTCCTCTAGGGCCATGGGCGCTCGCTAAGAATGGGTTTGAAAAAATTCGAAATTTTAGGGGAGATTTGGGGGGATCAAAGTTATTAAATCACGATTTCTTCAAAACTACCTAACGGATTGGAAGGAAATTTGGTATGTAGCTTCCTCTAGGACCATAAGTATTCACTAAAAAAGGGTTTTAAAAACTTGGAAATTTTAGGGGGTTTGGGGGGTAAAAATTACTAAATCACGATTTCTCCGAAATTACCGAACAGATTGGAATGAGATTTGGTATGTAGCTTCCTCTAGGGCCACGAGCGCTCGCTTAGAATGGGTTTCAAAAAAATTCGAAATTTTAGGGGGGTTTGGGAGATCAATGTTATTAAATCACGATTTCTGCAAAACTACCGAACGGATTGGAATGAAATTTGGTATGTAGCTTCCTCTAGGTTCATAGGTGCTCACTAAGAAAGGGTATGAAAAATTTCGAAATTTTAGGAGGGGTTGGGGGGATCAAAGTTATTAAAATCATAATTTCAGATCTTTTATTATTGTGACAATGGTGATTTTATTATTTAAGATGTCTATATATATATAAGCCAAATACCACGCACTGACTAAACTTAAAAAGAATACAATTACGTTAAAAAGACTGAAAATACCAACCACCACGGGCAACGCCGTACGGGTCAGCTAGTCTAAATATATACGCGGATTTGTCCTGACTGAATGAATGACTGACTGGTATAGAATCAACGTGGTATACAAATACGAAAAGGTTTATTCTTATAAAGTCGTAGACTGAAAGGATTTTGCTAAATTTTTATTTTAAAGCGTAAAAATAGCGAACATTCGAGGGTTTGCTCTCAGCCCAATAACAGATAAAACAGCTGTTCGGATCAAAAGCTTAGCAAAACATGTTAGTTTACACTTATTACCATATCAACCAACTTAGCAAATTTAGATTCAATTTTATTATTTTTTACAATCAACAGCTTTTTTGGGTTAGATTAACAAACTAAAAGCAAACACAAACAAAAATCAACGAAAAATGCCTACTTTATTGTAATTCATCTGTCGTTACATATTACTAAAACAGCTGATTTGGATAAAAAACGTAACGTAATTTTACGTTAGGCCTGCAACGATCCAAAACGCGTTTATTTGCGACCAATTCGGCAAATTTAGAATCAGCTAATTATTCTTCACGACTAACAGTTTTTCTTTTAGATTAGGTAAACAAAATGCTTCTGATTATGATTCAAACATTTGGTGTTACATATCGTGTTGTTTCCTTTAGTTGGTAGTGTCAAATGTATAGGTAATATCCGCGGATATATCAGAGTGTATAATAATCTGTTTTAATTAGCTTCGCCATCGCCGGGGTTGGTGAGCGAAGCGAGCACGGGAGGTGCCTTTAATTCTCTAAAACCTGCGCAGCAATCTCTCAAATTGTCTCTTGCCAGTTGATACAGGCAAAATTTAACAACATTATAGTTTTCCAAACAAAAAATCCGCAAGTTATATTCAAACGATATGAACGTTTTTTTACTTTCTCCACCCTATACGTAGTATATGGAGAAAGTATTGTTTTCGTAAAAATGTTCGAATTTGAATTTTCAGTTGAATTATCAGTTTTGGTGCTCCCAGAAACCCAAAACATTGTTTAGTGCAATTATCTGTGTTGGTGCTCCCTGAACCCAAAATTATTTTTAGTTGAATTTTTTGTTTTGGTGCTCCCTGAACCCAAAAAAGTGTTTTTAGAGTGGTGTCTGTCTGTCAGTCTGTCTGTATGTATACACGACCAGAGAGGACACTATTGGTCCGATTTTCATGAAATTTGGTATGTAGGTACTAAACCCTAATATCTCCAGGCGTTTTTTTCATTTTTTTTAATGTTTAAGGGTAATTTACTCCTAAAAACCCATAAAAAACGACAAAAATGCAAATTTCTCAAAAACGGCTCTAACGATTTTGATCAAATTTTCAGTATTTATAGTGCTTAAGATGCCAAACAAAATGACACCACCCGCTTTTATCAAAACTTCGGCGTTTTATAACTATGGGGAAATGTTTAAACATAAACAAGTTTGTGTTGTCAATCTAGCATCGCGGCGGCGGCCGCACGGGGTAGCACCACGGTAGCGAGCACGGCCAGTAATTCAAAGGTCGCGCGATCGAATCCCGCTTGGGACAATAATTTTTTTATACGCTTGACGTAGTTAGAATATTATTTTTTTGTTTTGTTCTAAAAAGTAGTAAAAAATAAAATGATTAAAAACAATATTATTTTGACTACAGTAAGTTGGGAGAAAGTTTGTGTCAGTTAACTGATACCGTTTATTGTTTTAAGAAAGCTCTTTATGCATGGATGAACCCATCAATTAATTTTTTTTCGAATAGGCAAAACAATAATTATTTCTTGTTAAAAAAAATACATAATTTTAATTAGCAAGAACATTTGTTTTATGAATGAATAGTGCGATGATTTTATTAATGTTTACCAAGACAGGATATCAATTTTAACCCCCGACGTAAACAGAATAGCGTTATAAGTCGTGTGTTTGGCATGTAGCTCCCAAACGGATGAACCGATTTTGATTTAGTTTTTTTTTTAAAGGTGACTTGATCGAGAATGTTCTTATCTAAGATGCAAGCAAATCTGTTAAGAATACCCTTTAAAATATTCCGCACGTCTCCTTTAAAATATTAGTGGTTATTACGTAGAAAGGTTGAAAAATTAAAAATAAAGTAATCTCTACTCGGGCTATAAATATAAAAAATAAAAGGTCAGCTCCTAGCGTAAGAAATACGAAATTTGCGAAGCAGTGAACGTGTTAAGGGTGAGGTAAACACCCACTAGTTCGTTTGAAGGATGAGTCAAATTAGAAAGCGGTGTGGGAAATTTTTTCTTCTCCACTTACGCCCTTTTCCCACACCCCCGGCCCATCGCGCCAGGGCGAGGCAAAGTGCCAGGATGTACGCCGATATCTGTACCATTATTCATTTCCTCCGCCATTTTGTTTCAGAGTTCATTTTTAAATGCAATATCCGTACATTTATGACTGGATAGATCGTATGAAATCGTGTATTTCCTGAAAACAAACAAAAAATCACGTCCGTTAAATTCTAAAAATACCGTTGGGTATTCATTTTAAAAGCACGGAAGGGTTACTGAAGCAGCACTGACAACAATGATACTGACTTGGGGAAACCCTTCAATTCAAATTTGCAGAAGAATATTGTGTGTCACAGTTACACGAATCTACGACGGCACACACGCCACGGACCTGTATAAATGGTTATTATTTAACTGAATATATTGTAGTGGCGCAGAAAGGATATACAATTGACTTTATCCACATGCACCCTCCCACTCCATTAACTCCCGCGTTCCTGGTCACGTGATTTACCGTCATGGCTGACGATCGCTATCGACACCAAGGTGCTACACCACGATAAAACAATTTACACCTATATATATATATATATATATATATATACACAACACTTTAACTTGAAATATCGACTCCGCAGCAGACCTTGTAGGGATCCAGCTATTTTGTCTGCAGCAAGTGAACGCGTTACACTGTTCATTTATAACATTATATATATATCGAGGCTTGCACTTTAAATTAAAAGGAGTATTGGTCGTTACACGCTGTCAGAAGCATATACAGGGTGTGGCGATATTACGGTACAGACGACAAGTGTCATACGCTATCCACCTAGCGTTACGTACTGAAAGTTTAACGAAATTATATTAATAACATCAATACATCATATACTCAATAAATTATATAACCATCTAATGAAAAAAAATAGTATAGGGTTATAATTAAAGATAATTTAGTTACACAAATTAAGTCGACAATAACGTCGCGTTACATCAGCCAACTCTTTAAAGATGTTAAAAAGTTACGTCTTGTTCCGTTCTCAGGCGGATCGGAAGCTAATAAAAAACTTGTGGGTCTAAAAATAATAAACGGTACCAGGAACTGCCACATACTTTCTCACAAACATATTTAAATTATTAAACAGATTCACTGTGACTTGTAGGGTGGGGTAGGAGAGGTGATTTTTTTATTAAAGTTTTAGATTACCTAATAAATATTATTATTATTATCTAGAGAGAAAACTATTCGATCGATTTCGAACAAATTTGCACCAAACACGTCAATTATGTCTTTATAGATGCACGAAAAAAGTTTTGAAAAATGTTGAAAAAACACCTTTATGGCCGAAAACCCCCCAAAAATCAGTTATTATTATTATTAGCTAAACGAGAGTTTTTAGAAAGATGCGGTTGCTTGCATATGGTAGGGCACATTAAAGGCTACAAATAAGCAAAATTTTATCAAAATCGTTAGAGCCGTTTTTTTATAACAAAATAATAACTGATTTTTTGGGGGGTTTTTGGCCAAAAAGGGGGTTGTTTTTCAAATTGTTTCAAAACCCTTTTTCGTGCATCTATACAGGCCTACTTGACATGTCTGGTGCAAGTTTGGTTGAAATCGATCGAATAGTTTTCTCTCTAACTTTGTATACATACAGACATACAGACAGAGATACAGATATTTTGTAAAAACCACTTTTTTGGACTCAGGGGGTCTCAAAACGGATATTTCCACAAAAATCTCAACATCGATTTTTTTTTTGAAATCACTATACTTTCTCTATAGGCCTACTATAGTATAGTGAGAAAGTAAAAATGATGATAAACAAGATCGGTTTACTTTTGGTCGTTTTAATTGCAGTGCAGATCTACTTCGCGTACTAAAAAACTCGCGTACTACGCGTATTGCCAGTCTTTACTTATGGGGGGGATAATAGCTTGGGGCGGGGCTTTCGGTTCGATTCTTGAGCCACTTAATGTAATTCAAAAAGCAATATTAAAAACGGCTTTAAAAAAGAGCCGAAGTTTTTCCTCAAACGCTGTCTTTGATACTTTTAAAGTGCTGAGTGTAAGGCAATTGTTTGTAAGAACCCTGGCCATTTATATATTTCAAAATTATAATAACATTTTCGATAAAGTTGATCACGAACATTTAACGCGTTCTTCAAATTTCTTTAGGATAAGGTCTAATAAGCTAATAAAAACGTTTTCTGTCACTAACTCTCATTACATAGCACAAGTTCTGTATCAAAATCTTCCGGGCAAGCTACGTCTGTTTAAAAATTATAAGTTATTTAATTTTAAAAGGCTTATTAATGGATGGCTGTTTGAATTGGGAAGGGATGCTGCCGAGCAGGTTATCTTATCTACTTACAGATAGATATGAATCATATCGTTCCCTCATTGTCTGATATGTACCGACTGAACTACTGGTCTAAGGTCCAACTTGTATTACGCTTCAATATAAATGATAACATCTTGTTTATGTTAGTTTTGCAGGGACAAATTTATTTGGAAACCTAATAATAGGTAGTAGTTTAGTTTCGTTAGTAGATTGTCTCAGCTCGACATGATAATGTTTAATGGAATCCTGTTATATTTATTTACTCTTGTCTCTTATTCTCATTGTGTGCATAGCGACTCGTGCTCACTCACAGGCTTAGGCCCATGTGGGCATTTTTTGTTCCTTCATAATATATATATATGTAATTTATGTTCTATTTGATTATTTGAGGAAATAAATTGAAATTGAAATTGAAATTGAATTGAAAACTTCTGGTTGAATAATAAATTGTGTTGGTATTTACATTCCCACTGCTTGTAAAATAAACTTTCATAACTTTATACACGAAAAGTTGTTTCGGGGGAAGAATAAATACTCAATTGAGCAAAAAATGTAAATGAAGAATGGAATTTGTTCTTGAGTAGCATTATACGAATGAAAAGTTTCTGTGGTATATGGAACGGTTTATTAGCAGATTTAGACATTTGTTTTTAATTACAAGGCAATTTTTTACGCATATTATTACCAGAAAACATCCGTAGTAAGCGATTTTTTGGTTTGAAAAAATAATTTCTGTCGTTCAAAATAGGCAAAAATATTTCATATTTCGGTATTTTTACAATTCTAATGACACACCAACGGGCACTGATGGACAATTGCTGGGTAGATTGCCACTGTATATACACATAGACACTATTTGATCTATATAACTAAATGGGATAAAACAAAACGCCACTTTACCACTAGTATAGACCCCGCTAAGGGACACAATTGCCGGCTACATTATAGTTAGATTTTATCGGCCTGCATCATTTAGATGTAGGGTTAGAAGGGAAGATTAGAAGAAACCCGATATTGTAGGACTCTATTGGATATGTTTAGCGGGGTCCACTGGCATACGTCTTGTCCGACGAAAGGGGATTAGATTGGGGAACCGGCTTCGTAAGCTCCGGTGATGTGTGTTGCTCCGGGCCAAATACAAGGTTAACTGTGTGTTGAGGAACAAGTGGAATACATTTGAAACAAGTGTCGATCAAATTAAAACACTTCAAGTTTGTTACCTTATTTAGAGCAAGCGTCAAAGATCTTGCAAGTAATTTTAACACTAAATTATGAACAAAACAGATATGATAAATTAGACATCACGACTACTTCTTTGCTACTGCTTTTATAATAAATTCATAAATTCTAAAAAGTACATACAGAGTGTTTATAATTTTTTATTTGTACTGAAAAAAAGGTAACAAAACTTTGTTTTTGTCTTATGTTGCATAACTTGACAAACATTTTTACTTATTTGATCCTCTATGATTTTGGGACCTGGGGGGGGGGGCTGGTTAACAGTTTCATATGTAAATGTAGGTCATGTAATACACCATTGTAAAGCTTATTAAAGGAGATATTCTGTTCCATAGCACATAGGCTTGACATTGGCGTGCCAAACACGCAATGCACTGTGTATTGAAAATTCTCCAAATATGCGGGATGGCGTGCGAAGCACGCAATGCATTGTGTATTGAAAATATTCCAAATACGGAAATTGGCGTGCGAAGCACGCAATGCATTGTGTATTGAAAATCCTCCCAATACGGGGGTTGGCGTGCGAAGCACGCAATGCACTGTGTATTGAAAATAGTCCCGATACGGGGGTTGGCGTGCAATGCATTGTGCGTCGGCCGCTTCTCATAGTGTTCAGTGTCAAGCTCACATGTACCTCTTTAGCCGTTAACGTAACAGAGATGTACAGGGTACTGATGTTTTTAGTCGGGTTAGTAGCGGTTTGCTCAAGTACCAGCATTCGCGAAGGTAACTGAATCTAATATGATATTTGGAAATGAGGGATTATCTAATATTTAACTATCTATTTAATTGGGTTTGAGGATAAAAATCTTTAAAAGTATACATATGTTTGTTACAATCCTTTTTGTTTACTTCATTCTTGAAAGCCTAAAAAAAAACTTAAGCCAACAAACATAAGTTTATATTTCAAACTATCACTAACTAGCTTGGGCTAATAGATTTAAACATACATTTAAACAACAGTTCTGATAACATCATAATCTGCGTGTATAAGAGTATTGTCCTTTATATATATATATATATTACGCCAACTTTTTTAGGATAGATTAACAAAATAAAAAGAAGGATAGATTGAAAAAAGAAGCGAGAATTAAAAGAATATGTTCTTTATTCTTAGGTATTACTATTACTACTAGTAAACCCCCGTGAAAAATCACAGGCGGATTAATTTAATACACATAAAAAAAAACATATATTATACAAAAACGAATTTAAAAACAACAGACTTTATCTAGGCCTACCTAATTATGATAAGGGGGACTTTTAAAACTGTAGCTACATCTAAGGATTTTAAAACTGCATGCAGACCTATTTGTTAAAATTTTGTGTTTATGCACTTTACTATGTATTTAAAGAAAGATACAAATATTATCTTTTAATTGCTTTTTATTTCACATTGATAGATCAAATGATTTAGAAGTTATTAATATTATAGTGAAGAAAATTAATAATCAAGTAAGTTTACACAGATTTACGAATGTTACACAAGTTAAACGAATAGGTATTTCTTCTTTAAACTTGTACAATCGAATATTTTGATTATAAAAGGTTGTATTTATATTCATTTTATAACCTCAAAGCAAATGTTATAACGTATTATAGCACACACTAGTTCTGTAACTCTTATTTAAAAATAAAAAAACTTTGAAAGAAATTATAAGGATTGAAGTTTTAAACATAACCCCAAAGTATAAGTACACTGGGTTTGTTTAAGTATTACACACGATGGGTGAAATCAGCTGTTATATTATATTGTTACTCACGGACGTACGGACGTACACTCGCTTTTATAGGAGTTGATATTTTGTAATTCTTTACGATTTATTATTCAGTCTAGATCTGTAAGTATATACAACAGACTGGGCACTGACCTAGTTTTCGTATTACTGTGAAATTTGTTTACGTTGTTTGAATAAATTAAACAAAGATCTGACATTCAATTTGTATAACCTTTGTTGGCAATATAATGGCACATGCGGTATTAAAACATGTTATCACATACGGTCAAACACTTTTTAGTTATACAATTACGTCCAAAAAAATTGCTGTTAAAAATTCTAAACCTGTAGCCTACGTAATTAAACTCCCCCCAACTCCCACCCCCCACTCAATATGTTTTATGGCAACGCCACTTAGGAATATTGTTCACTTAATTTAAAAATGTAGATGAAAAAAGGGTATGACTTTCTCTGGTTAAAATAAAGCTGATTCCCTTTCAGTAAAACCAGTCTAAAGAGAACAAAACTAAAGCTTCTTAATATAATTCGACCACGCAGCTGAACCGCTGACGTGAGTTGAGCAAATTTCCAAAATTGAGTTTATATTCCTATGTTTTAGGATTTCAACCCAACAATTTCTGAAATAGGTCTATTCACGACGGTGCTGAATAGCTGCAAAATGGTTAGCACGCCATTCCGCATATTGGGAGTATCTTCAATACACAATGCTTGCGTGCTTCGTACGCCAACCCCCGTATTGGGAGTATCTTCAATGCAAAAGGCATTGCGTGCTTCGAACGCCATTCCGCATATTGGGAGTATCTTCAATACACAATGCAAAGCGTGCTTCGCACGCAAACCCCCGTATTGGAATTATGTTAAAATCACAAAGCATTGCGTGCTTCGCACGCCATTCCACATGTTGGGAGTATCTTAAATACACAGTGCATTGCGTACTTCGCACGCAATTCCGAATATTGGGAGTATCTTCAACACACAAAGCATTGCGTACTTCGCACGCCAACCTCCGTATTGGGAGTGTCTTCAATACACAATGCGATGCGTGCTTCGCATTCCAACCCCAAGGTAGAATCCACCACATGGCTTTGAACCGGGTACTTCTATGGTATTTTACGTTTTTATCGATTTTGGGGGAGACAAGCGAGCTATAAGGTCGTGTAAAAAAACAAAATGCGCAGAATGACATCCTACATTTATATTTGTAGAAAAAATTCAAATACAAATTCATTCTCGTAGGAAAAATCAAAAAAAAATAATTACTTCCTGTCAAAAAACGTGCTTCCGATTGTTGGATTTTGTTGGCTAACGGACTCGTCCAAGCGACGTAGACATCCAACATGTGTACCAAATTTGAACCAAACCGGACTTAAAAAGCGGCCGCTAGAGTGCGAACACACATATATATATATATAGCCTATATATGATTTTTAATGACACCCCACAACGTGTTCTGGGGACCATGATCGGTGCTCATTTGCTACTCCCGCCCTTGGGTCTTACCATAAGGGCCACTGCAATAACACATTTTTCCTATGGAAATTCGCTAATAATCATTTTACGATTTCATTGGCAAGACATTGGACTCAAAATAATTACTGGTTTTCTAAACGTTTCACAATAATATATTACCCCAACAGCAATAATACAATAGCATCATGGCTTACCATAACATTATGTAACTATGTAACGTCCGCCTCGGCTACTGCCCACGTTTATAAAATGTTTAAAATTAGAATTTAATTACACTATTTATACATTAAAGTAAACTTACATGCATAATGAAGACAGGACTCCGCTATCGTTTGATATTTATCTGCGAGATTTATGTTGATTAACCCAGTTGTTAACAAGAAACGCAATCTTTTCCCTCATTTCCGAGCGAGTTCTTTCGCCGTGTCATAAACTGCTTATATCAGATTAATTTTAATTCCCTTTTAAAGGCTGACTCTACGGAGTACTTCTGGGATAACGGGTGTATGGGAGTAATTCATCAAGATCTCTATCTCCCGAGTGTGCCGTGAGAGTGCACTTGTTGTCGCCAAGGACATGGTAATAACGTCAACCCGGACGAAACGCACAGATGCACTCCTTGCTGATATATGCCAGTAGAGGAATACGGTGTATCTTTTAAAATGGGCCACCATTGGTATCTTGTAAGCTATACATATGACAGTAATCTTTTAAATAGGGAACCTTTCCTTTTTTTTGAGAAATTAACAAATTAGGCAAAAATATTTGTTAAATTTCCGCAATTTTCTATATAGCGAATTTCCACAGGGAAAATGAGCTGTTGCAGTGGCTCTTATGGTAAGACACAAGGTCGGGAGTAGCAAATGAGCACCGATCATGGTCCCCAGAACACGTATTGGGGTGTCATTAAAAATCATATATTATAATATGTATATATTATGTGTTCGCACTCTAGCAGCCGCATTTTAAATCCGATTTGGTTCAAATTTGGTACACATGTTGGGTGTCTACGTCGCTCCTACGAGTTCGTTAGCCCAAAAAAATCCAACAATGGGAAGCACGTTTTTTGACCGGAAGAAACAGTTTTTTGAGATTTTTCCTACGAGAATAAATTTGTTTTTGAGTTTTTTCTACATCTATTACATAATTAATTTGCTAGGGGTTATTTTGTGAGTAGAACTCCTCCTAGAGTTTTTAACCGATTTTGATGTTTTTGGTGTCATTTTACAGAGCTCACTCTGAAGTTGTGCTTCCCTTAAAATGAGCTCAATGTATGTTAAGGGCTTCGCTCCAGTGGCCCTCAAAGTTGCCATGTTAATCTTATAAAAGGTCAATCTTAAGGAAGAAGAAGAAAGATTTCTTTTGATTTTATCAGGGGCACAAAAAACAGCTGTTCGTATGAAAAGCTTAAAACAGCTGATTTTGATCAACAGCTGATTTTGATCAACAACTGATTTGGATCAAAAACTGAATATAATTTTAGGTTAGGTAAATCAAGCAATAGCGAAGCATTGCCCGGTCCAGTAGTATATATAAATGTAAGATGTTATTCTGTACATTTTGTTTTTTTGCGCTACCTTATAGCTTGCTTGGTTACCCCAAAATCGATCAAAACGTAAAATACCATAGAAGTACCCGGTTCAAAGCCATGCGGTGGATTCTACCGTGGAGTTGGCGTGCGAAGCACGCAAAGCATTGTGTATTGAAAATACTCCGAATACGGGGGTTGGCGTGCGAAGCACGCAATGCATTGTGTATTGAAAATATTCCCAATATGCGGAATTGCGTGCGCAGCACGCATTGCTTTCTGTATTGAAGATACTCCCAATATGCGGAATGGCGTGCGAAGCATTTTGAGGCTATTCAGCACCGTCGTGAACAGAGCTATTTCCCAAATTTTTGGTTGAAACCCTAAAACATAAGCCTATAAACTTTATTTTGAAAATTTGCTCAACTCACGTCAGCGGTTCAGCTGCGCGGTCGAATTATTTAAACTTCTTATAGAACACCTTGTACTTTTTGATGATCTTGGATTTGAAAGTTATTTTAACACTTTTTAGCAAATTTCCATAGGAAATGTGAGCTTTTGCAGTAACCCTTATTGTGAGATGTAAGGGCGGGAGTAGTAAATTAGCACCGATCATGGTCCCCAGAACACGTTTTGGGGTGTCATTAAAAATTGTATATATAAGTTGCGTTTTAAAAGTTCAATTTAGTCCAAATTTGGTACAAAAGTTGGTTGTCTAAGTCGCTCGGACGGGTTCGTTACCCAAAAATATCCAACTAGTCGAAGCACGGTTTTTGACTGGAGTAATTATTTTTTTAGATTTTTCGTACTACAGTGGATCTTTTTTGGGGTTTTATCTAAAATAATGAATGTAGGATATTATTCTACACGTTTTGTTTTTTATTACGCGACCTTAAGCTTGCTTGGTTCTCCCAAAATCCAAAATACCATTATTGTACGCGTTTCAAATGTACGTGGAGAATGTTTCGTCTTAACATACACTGATCCGAGGCCGACGGTTTGTACGCTGCGAGCGAAGTGAAGCAGTCCATAACCCAAGATCAAACGGTTTTTTTTTGCGAGCGGAATGAAGGAGCGCGGGAGTCAAAGCTGGAAGCTTGGGTGCAAACAAATTCTACTAAAATATTTCGTACACGCCGGCACGTATTCAGCGCCTCCGTGAGTAGATCAATTTCCCAAATAGTTGGTTGAAACCGTGAAACATACAAACTTAATTTTGTAAATTCGCTCGACTCACGTCAGCGGTTCAGCTGCGTGGTCGATTTATTTGATCTTGGTGTTTTTTTTATGCGACTAATCGTTTAAAAATTAGAGGGGTGTAAAGTTTCAAAAATACCCTAACGATTGGTAGATATTTTTTCATGGAGACGTTTTGTACAAATGAATACGTTATCACTAAAAAGCATTTTTTAGACAAACAAACTTTTTTAAATCAACAAATACGTTTTTGTTATTTTTTAAACTCAATACAGAGGAATTTGTCACGTATGAAAAATGAAGTTTGTAACAGATGTTCAATATCAGCTGATTCAGAATCCAGAATTCAGTGAAATCCAAAATCATCATAAAATATAGTGTTCCATAGGAAATTCAAAAGTTGGTCGCCAATTTACAATATAAAAACACCAGCTAAGTACGGCGTTGCCCGTGGTGGTTGGTATTTTCAGTCTTTTTAACGTAATTGTATTCTTTTTAGTGTTCAGTCAGTGAGTGGTACTTGGCTTATATATTATACATAGATCTTAAATAATAAAAGCACTATTGTCGTAATAATAAAAGATCTGAAATTATGATTTTAGTAAATTTGATCAACCCAAACCCCCCTAAAATTTCTATTTTTTTAACCCTTTCTTAGCGAGCACCTATGGCCCTGGAGGAAGCTTCATACCAAATTTCATTAAAATCTGTTTACTAATTTTGGCGAAATCGTGATTTAGTAATTTTTACCCCTCAAACCCCCCTAAAATCTCAAATTTTTCCAAACCCTTTCTTAGTAAGCACCTATGGCCCTAGAGGAAGCTACATACCAAATTTCATTAAAATATGTTCGGTAGTTTTGAAGAAATCGTATTTTAATAACTTTGATCCCCCCAAACCCATCCTAAAATTTCGAATTTTTTCAAACCCTTTCTTAGTGAACAGCTATGGCCCTAGAAGAAGCTACATACCAAATTTCGTTCCAATCCGTTCAGTAAGTAGTTTTGGAGAAATCTAGATTTTTAATTACTTTGATCCCCCCAAACCCCTCTTAAAATTTCCAATTTTTTTAAACCCTTTTTTAGTGAACACCTATATCCCTAGAGGAAGCTACATAGTAAAATTTAATTTCAATCCGTTCGGTGGTTTTTGAGAAATCGTGATGAGTGAGTGGTATTTCGCTTTTATATATATAGATAAAAAAGTGTAATTTATTAGTCTGGAGGAATATATTGATGATAAATGGTTGTATTTTATTTATTTTATAACCTCAAAGCAAATCGTATAACGTATTTATAGCTTACATTAGTTCTATAATTCATATTTAAAAAAAATCAACTTGACAAGACAGTATATTATTGATTAAAGTTGTAAACATAACCCCAAAGTATAATCTACGCTAGGTTTTGTTTAAATATTACAGATTATGGCTGAAATCAGCTGTTATATTGTTAGATTCGGTTTTATGGGAGTGGATTTTTACTTACGCACAAAGACCTTATAGAACTGAAGATGGTTTGTAGTTCGAAATTCTTATCGTGACCTTCTTTTGTGCTTATTTTAATTCGTAGTACGTAAACCGGACTATTAAAAAATCTACAATAAGTTTTTATAACGGAAGCACTATTTAGAAATATCTAAAAACACGCTTTTAACATGTATTTTACAGTTGTTTAAGCACGCATAAATTCGACGTCGACTTACTACCGGACGAGCCCGCCATTCATGTTTCCAGTTTCTAGTTTGGCGCCTCGCCTTGTTTCGTTCATTCATTAAAAAAGCGTATAAAATTTAGATTGGAACGGAAGTTAGCCGTTTAAAACCTACGCCAAGATCAATTATGGTTAACAAATAACAGTAAAATTTCCACACAGCGATCTGAGGGAAAGTTTAGGCTAGTGTCACTGGACGCCCACTGGTTCAGGCGGCCTAAACCTGCATTCTGTGACGTGGGCGTGAGCATCAGGTGTCCTTGAGTGCTGGATGTAGAGAATTGAGATTCGAAAATACAGGTAAAGATAGGGGCGAATTGGATCTACTAAGTTTTGATCGCTTAATTATTCTAATAAATATATGCTTCAGCAAACTTAGCGCTTTATTTTGGATATGAAATTTTGGGATATTTTTGAGATTAAGTAATAGATAATAGACAAACGTTATTACTGTAAATTTTTCAAACATTTTTGAAGTGAAAACTTCTCAAGGGCAGACCTCAAAAAAAAAATGTTTTTTTTATTTCTAATGTCTATTGTAGCTTGTTTTGTGCTCTTTAAATTGATATATAACATAAGATATATTTAATTTGCATTAGACAAGAGAATAGTATATTTCATTACTAGTACCGAAAGTGGCACTTTCCGGTGCGCGCCCAAGTTTCACGTACGAGGCGAAGCCGAGTACGGGAATAATTGGAGCAAGTGCCGGAAAATCACTTTTGGTACAAGTTATGAACGGTACTTTTCATCACGACGCAAAAATACACACAATGCTGAAGAAGAAACCTCAGTAAAATGCAAACTATTATATTTCTCAATTAACATTTTTTTATAATAACAAATTTACTATAATAAGCCTACATAACAACGTAACAATTAGAAGTTCAAGGTTATGTTTATTGTGCAGTTGGTATTGTTGGTGACATTCACTCCTTCATTTAGAAGTTTTTTCTGGAGTTCTTGCATAGTTGATACGTTTGTGGTAGACATGTTTGTATTATCTATAATTTTTACTTTTTTTGGAGGACTTTCTTCATCTGATGACCTGTTTACTTGTGAATTTTGAAACGACGTCAGAGCGCGTAGCGGGCAAATGGAAAACTAATTGAGAGCAAGGGAAAACAAATTTAGAGCAAGGGAAAATCAGCCTATCGTTTTTCCCTTGCTCTAAATTAGAGCTTGGGAAACGATCGTTTTCGTTGCTACCAGCTGACATCGAAAGTAGCTACTTTCGGTACGGAGTGATGAAAAAATGTATTTCTGAAACCCTGCAAGCGCGATATTGCTACATATCATATAATATGATATGATTCGCTATTTTGTGTTTTGTAAATAAATCCATTTCTCCGTAAACAGTGTTTTTTTTTACTAAATGTACCTTTTTCTCAATAACCATTAAAGCTAGCACCTTGAAACTTTGCACACACATGTAGGGCATTATTATACTTAATCACTCCAGTTGGTTTTTATAAATGCCGAAAAACAAAAAAGTTAAAAAATATTTTATGGGAACTTTTTTACGTTTAAAAAATATACAATTTTGAAACAAAATTTACCGAACAAATAAATTAAGATATAATAAAATCCTCTGGAGAAAATGTTGAGAAAGGAAGTAGGAAATAATGGTAAAAATTTAAGATCTCTAACTCTAGTGGTTTTTCATAAAAAGGTACATAACCTAACATGACGGAAGATAGGGAGGAATGCTCCCAAGGCCCGATCGGCACTTTTTGTGTGGGTATTCGAATGAAATCTCGCGCACCGTAACGTACCCATATTTTAGATGCGTGTAGTTTAACGCTGTATCACACATACAAAATAAGAAACAGTCGTGACACCTATGAAATAGACATTGTGCTTCCTCATTTTGTAAGCATAGGAGGTGGTTATTTAGAATTGCAAAAGTAGGACAACCATGGAAAATATTAGATGCATGTAACACACATCCATATTATATTATTATTATTACTTAAAATATTGGATCTTTTTTCGAACAAATTTGCACTAAACATGTCAATTAGGCCTGTATAGGTGCACGAAAAAAGGTTTTGAAAATTTTTGAAAAACAACCAACTTTTTGGATAAAACCCCCCAAAAATCAATTATTATTAGTATTACCTAAACGAGAATTTTTAGAAAGATGCTGTTTTTTGCATATGGTAGGGTACATTAAGGGCTACAAATAAGCCAAATTTTATCAAAATCGTTAGAACGGCTTTTGATAAATTTAGATTTTTGTCGTTTTTCGGTCATTTTTTAGGGTTAAACCCCCTTAAAAATAAAAATTTGAAAATATGAAAAACTCCTGGAGATATTCCAGAACTACACCTGCATACCAAATTTCATCAAAATCGGACCGTTGGTATGGTCTTCAGCTCTGTACACATCATAACAGACACACGGACAGACATCACAAAGAAAACACTTTTTTGGGTTCAGGGAGCACCAAAACAAATTAGCTGTTTAACTTTATTAATTATAATAAATTAAGCCTTTCTCAAAGATTTACAAGAATTTATGTTGGCTCATAGACTATAGACAATCAAATTTTGTTATTTCAATTTTTAATGAAACAAGCTAAAAATGATTATCAAATTTCGGATTAAACCATAAAATCAACAAATACGTTTTTGTTATTTACAAAATAACACACCTCCATATTATATTATATTATTATTATTATTTAAAATATTCGATCTTTTTCGAACAAATTTGCACCAAACATGTCTATTAGGTATAGATGCACGAAAATAGGTTTTGAACAATTTTGAAAAACAACCAACTTTTTGGCCAAAAACCCCCAAAAATCAGTTTTTATTATTATTACCTAAACGAGAATTTTTAGAAAGATGCGGTTTTTTGCATATGGTAGGGTACATTAAGGGCTACAAATTTCATCAAAATCGGACCGTTGGTGTGGTCTCCAGCTCTGTGCACATCCTAGCAGACACACAGACACACGGACAGACATTACCAAAAAAACACTTTTTTGGGTTCAGGGAGCAGCAAAACAAATAATTCCACTAAAAATATTTTTGGGTTCAGGGAGCACCAACACAGATAATTCCACTAAAAATTCAAATTCGAAAATTTGGACGAAAACAATAGCCTACTTTCTCCATATACTACGTAGTCTATAGGGTGGAGAAAGTAAAAAAACGTAATATAGAGGAATTAAGTGACAAAACAAAAAAAATTTCACACACAAAATTTATGTGGATAACCAACGATTTGTATTCATGACAGTTTTCACTTCGGCCGGCAGTCCCACGACTGTCTGTTTAGATTTAGTTTTTATGTTTTTATAACGCAAAACAATCAATTACACAAATTCTCTAACAACTCTTTCAAATTCGTTCACCACCCTCTTCACGGCTTCAATCCATAACTCACTTCTTATCAGCTCCAAAGCTCTTACACCCATACGAAAAGCTCACGATTTTATGCGCCTTGTAAACTGAAATACGATTAAGTAACGCGGATACGCCGTGACGATGACGTCACTGATAATAAACAGCTGATAATAACAGGTATATAAAACTACCCACCCGACGTTTCCACCTGCTTTATGTAATCCGGCTAAACTTGTTGGCGTTGTTTTCGTCGCAATGTGGAATGAAATTAGGATTTTGTCGCCCACTTTGCCGATACACCCGAGATAGCCCGGTTCTCTGATTCTGTCAACGATGTTTTGTCGATCTGGTCAATTCCATCAGTTTAGGCGTTCTTGCGGGATAAAAATTTTGAAAATATTCGGAGGTTATGTAGGCTATTTAGTTGATAGTGGAGAATTGTCTTAAGGGTCTGCTCCAGTAAACGAGAAAGCAACCGGAAACGCAACCGCTTCTCACTGTATCCCCATCTAAACAGTGCAATTTCTTGCAGCTGAACGCTTTGACATTGCCTCATTTCAAACCATTTTATAAATCCATCTTTTGTAATTGAGTGCTGAAAAAAACTGAATATATATAAAAGCGAAATACCACTCACTCACCCATCACGATTTCTTAAAAACTACCGAACGGATTGAAATGAAATTTGGTATGTAGCTTCCTCTAGGGCCATAGGTGATTACTAAGAAAGGGTTTGAAAAAATTCGAAATTTTAGGGGGAGTTTGGGGGATCAAAGTTATTATATCACGAGATTTCTTCAAAACTACGGAACGAATTGGAATGAAATGTGGTATGTAGCTTCCTCTAGGGCCATAGGTGCTCACTAAGAAAGAGTATGGCAAATTTCGAAATTTGAGGAGGGGTTTGGAGGGATAAAAGATACTAAAATCATAATTTCAGATCTTTTATTATTATGACAATAAATAGTGCTTTTATTATTTAAGATCTATATAAATAAAAGCCAAATACCACTCACTGACTTAAAAAGAAAACAATTACGTTAAAAAGACTGAAAATACCAACCACCACGGGCAACGCCGTAAGGGTCAGCTAGTTCTTTATAAAATTTCAGATCCGGCTTGCAAATTACTTTTCATTATTAATTTTTGTATTGTGTTAGGAAAAAAATTCAAACTTTGTAGCCTACTTACAAAATGTCAATTACGTAACAAAAGAAAAGCATTTTTAAAAAAACCTAAAGATGCTTATTGTAATTGTGCTTAAAACGAGACCTTGCAAACAATTTTATGATAAAATAAACGAAACAAATGGTTTGAAATTTAACATTGCTCTTATGGGATACAAATCCAAGATGGCCGCCACTACAGCAGACCCTTAACTGAAAAAGAGTCAAATTCAATAAAGTATCTGAAAGAATTAATAATTCATTTTGATAAAAATAAGCAACAGAAATTTTATACATTGGACATGTACTATTTGCTTGTCCTTCCCAACTAAATTATTAACTAGGGAAGACCCCTGCGTGCCCCACACGCCAACCCCGTTGGACCCTTCTGTGCTTCTATACACATGTGTTATGTTTTCATTAAAATAAAGGTTTGGATTAATAATAACCAAAAAGCTAAGGTGGTAAATAATGTTAAATGTCCAAATGAAATTATTTCGTATATTTTATACCTTCAGTTATAATAAAGGTTTTAAAAAAGCCATCAATGCTCATCTCTACACTTAGACAAAAGTCTACCAAAAAGTTAGAAAGACAAATAATTGTTTCAAAGTTTGAAATCAGCTGATAAAGAAAGTATATGAGGTAACAGCTGATTGATGTACCAACACAAACATAATTTTATGTAATACAGTAATTATTTATTATGACGCTCCCTTTTGCGTACAATATTTGGTATACTTTGTGTTGTTTTACGTCCAACAGAGATGGCGCTATTTACAAAAAACTTAACCTAAAAGTTAGAAATACAAATAATTGTTTCAAAATATGAAATCAGGTGTTAATGGAAATATTTTAGCAAACAGCTGATTACTGTTATTATTACAGTCAATAAACACATTTAATGGCGTTCACTTTTTTGTTCAATATTTAGTAAATTTTTGGTTGCTTTTGTGTTCAACAGAAGCTGCCGTTTTTCAAAAAGTATGTAAAAAACGCTTATATTCAAATGAAAGTTTGGGTTAAATTTCAAAGCAATCGGTGGAAAACTTTTGGAGATTATCGATTTTGAACAAAATCACATTTACATTTTTATTTATACAGATGTACCGGTAGCTAGCTTACAAGTCCAATTGAGTAGTATTAAAGGACTATACTGGGAAAAAGTTGGACTTCGACCCCTTGTATTTTGAAACTAAAGTTTTTGATTAAACTTCCCGATAAACTTTCTTAAGATTTAGACCATCCTCTCTACAAAGGTGTTTGATTTTAGTTTGTTAACCTAACCAAACAATAGCTGTTGGTTGTGAATAGTAATAAACTAATTCTAAAATTTCCAAGTTGGTTGCTATGGTAATGAATGTAAACAAACACGTGTTGCTGAGCTTTTGATCCGGACAGCTGTTTTATCTGATATTGGGCTGTGAGAGGAAACCTTTTATATAATGTAGATAGATATGCACTTAATCGTTGGAGTGAACTTCATCGACCACACATCACATACATACAGACATACAACACCACTCAACTTATAATCCATTCAACATTTAAACGATGCACGTCAGGAACCATGTGTCGTACTCAGCATTCAGCCACAGTATATATTTGTATGAATCTGAAGATGACCACGGGTTAGAGATCAAAACTAGTTATCCAATAGACAAAACAAAAGAACTGAAATGATTGTAACAGTGCGGAACCCGGATGATTCTTTTTGTAACAATTAAATTGTGTTTTATTTATTGTTGGGGTGATCTGGGCTGGGCAGTTACTATGATCTCATAATCAAAAAAATGAAAGAGCAGAAATTAAACCAATTATAAAAGTACTAATGTCAATAAAATAGTAGACGGAAGGGTTTATCTTTTGTTGGTTAAAGTAAAATTGCGCCTTATCTCGATAAATGTACTTCCAGGTTAGTTTATTAGCGAATTTCCATAGGAAAAATGAGCTATTGCAGAGGCCCGTATGGTAAGACCCAAGTTTGGGAGTAGCAAATGAACACCGATCATGGTCCCCAGACACGTTTTGGGGTGTCATTAAAAATCATATTTATATATTTGTATATATTTATGTATGTACGTGTGCGCACTCTAACGGACGTCCGATTTGGTCCAAATTTGGTACACACGTTGGTTTTCTGAGTCACTTGAAATGGTAAGTTAGCCAAAAAAATTGACCGGAAGTAGACCAAACTTTTGACCGGAAGTAACATGTATGTAGTGTCCGCACTCTAACTGTCGCATTTTATGTCCGATTTAGACCAAATTTGGTAAACTGGTTGGTTTTCTAAGTCGCTTGGACGAGTTCTTTAGCCCAAAAATTGACCGGAAGTAGACCAAATTTTTGACCGGAAGTAACCATTTTTTTGGAGATTTTTCGTACTAGAATTAATTTTTTTTTTAAGTTTTCTTTAAAAAAAATAGACATACAAAATAATTATGCACATTTTGTTTTTTTACATGACCTTATAGCCCATCTGGATCCCCCAAAAACAATCAAAACGTAAAATACCGTAAAGGTACCAGAATTAAATCCACGCGTTTTACCGTGGTGACCGATGGCAATATATTTGGTACATGCTGACAGCACCTTCGAGAGTAGATCAATTTCCCAAATAGTTGTTTGAAACCCAAAAACATATATAAATTTAATTTTGGAAATTCGCTCAACTCACGTCAGCGGTTCAGCTGAGTGGTCGAATTATTTAAATTATTATTTGACAATAGACAATCATGTTTGTATAATTTTTATATTTCAATTTTAAATGGGACAAGATTAAATAATGATCAAATTTTTAATTAAACCAATATAACCAACGATTTATATTCATGACAGTTTCCACCTCTGACGGCAGTCCCACGATTGTTTTTTTCCAATAATTGTTTTTTCTACTGAACCAAATACACTTACCCTAGAACCACCAAGATTATTATACCGGCCAGAACTTGTTTTATCTTAAAACAATTAGTTTACAAAGTGGGCAGCGATCAGCCCCCACAAGCCCAACCGAGTGACCTTTGGCCGACACCACACCTTCGGAATGTTACCACAATGGTAATTTGTAAATGTATTTGGAAACTATTGTTTTGAACACATTAGAGATGGCGGAGGTGTTGTTTTATCGCGAGAAACAACTATAAATTCACAGC
>JAGFPH010008116.1:7842-23102 GCA_018207615.1 Philaenus spumarius | reverse complement strand
TTTTGCTTTGTTCAAAGGTGCCCCATGTCTGTTCAAACGTACCCCACTATGGGGCACGTTTAACTACCTTGTAACACATTTGTTTTAAATTTTTTTAAATTATTTCTACTTTGATTTTTTTTTATGCAAATTTGTAGAAAGTGTTGTTTTATGCTATATTAAACATTCCAATAAAGTTTTGCTCATGTCATTCATAAATAAAATTTTAAAAAATTATTTACTGAAAAATGGTCAAAGTAAAAATGAAATTAAACCCCCTCTCCCCTACCTAGATGAAATTAAAATTTAACTAAAGAGTCAACTAGTTTAATGTTTTCATTTTCAAAAATATAACATACAGCTGATGATCAGGATATAACTGTAGGCTACATAGCTTGTATGGTTTCAAGGACAAATAATAATACCTTTAATATTTATTATAACCAATAATATTATAATAAAATATACTAACCATTATTTACTAAACTAGAGGCTTACCGACCACCGCAGCGACTCTCGATGAAGCAAAAACAAACAGACTATTGTATACTCAGATATTTTCATGGTAGGGCAAGGTTTTATGAGATACCGTACCATAAACTTTTCTATATAATAGAGAGATACAAATTTAAAATGTTATTCTGATATGATTCAAATTCAATTAATTAGTAATGTTGATGCTTTTTTAGTAAAACAATTAATTTCCTACTATTAATGATTATTATGAAAAGTAGTGTCTCATTCACAAAAAATAACTTTAACCTCCACTTGAGATACAACATTGAAACTTGATATATTTTAGCATGTGTCCTATCCTATAAATATATTAAACCTATTTCGAAAATATAACAATACCTCTGACCTCAATTCTAAACATACTCTATCCAACAAAATATAATACAAATAGATTTACCCGTTACAATTTTACACAAACATACGTAAATTTAAGAATTTCTGTCATTGCCATGTAGCAACCGGTTGGGCCAACTTTGAATAGTGACAGATTTTCTCTTTTTCTTGCATAGATAAAGAAAGAAGAAACAAATCATTAACGGTTACTGTTTAGCCTTTTTCTACTGTTGTTGCCTAGTTCTAACTCGGCAACTTTCCTTTTTCCTGTGGGTAATACATGTAAAGAAAGTTTATTTGGGACGGTTTGTACCCCAGTTTTGTTCATGTTATAGATTTGGTTAGTAGTATAGTTGTAATTCCTCACGGCTGATTTCAATTTGTCAAAGTATGGTAAAAGTTGAATCCTATCAAATCCATTGCTCGGCCAACACTCGTTTTTTGTAAAAGACGTAGAGAAACCTTGTTCTGTTCTTCAAATTTAATGTTAAGTATTCCCAGCAAGTTGGGATTCATTGAGAAATTGATGGGTTACACTATTATCCTCCATATATTTGAACAGAAGAAATCACAAAGATTTATGAGACCAAAAATACACTTATGTAAGGCAATGCAGTGTCTTACTAACTCCTCCTGATCTCTGGTAAAGGTATTCCAAAATCGATCAAGTTTAAATTGTGCCCTCCTTTCCTCAATTGGACCCTTAGTTTTGATTCATGAAAAGCAATTTCTTTGGCTGCTTAACGAATCAAAGAGCCTTTTGCTACAACAGTACAAACATTCTCCGTGTCTATTCATCAAAAACAAATTGCCCACAGTAACGAAGTTTAGGTGTTTACTATTTACTGATAATTCGTTAACCCTCTAACTGTCAGACCACTCAAATGCCCTGCCGTAGTGAATTGTGTAGGCTGTGACAACTCAACTTGTATTGAATATTTCACCCACTAAAAATCATCCAATCGCAATAAATCAAAAACCGTTGGAAAGAAAATGATCTAAACTTTAATTTTTGTATTTACAAGTTTTTTACTAAAACGTATATTTACATACGTAATCATCGTTTTGCAATTTTTGAGTTTTCTAAAAGCCAATTTCGCACAAATTTTAATGCGCCAAAACTACCTTTAATTCCAGTTTCCATGTCTCTCCCTACAGCCAGCCCGGTATTATTTCTGAGTTACATCTGTATACTGAAGGATTCATCACACTTTTCTAAAACTACCATCCAATAAAAAATCGGACAAATAGTTCTAAAGTTGTGGGGCGTTTTGCAGACCCTTGCAATTAGTCAGATTTCAACCAATAAAACAGCACATTTTGCGTTCGAGATATCTCTTATAATTCAAATTATTTCAATAGACTTTTTTATATCTATTTATAGACCAAAGTTCAATCATTCGTTTGGTGTAAAGCAAACTGTATTTGACCTGGTTAGATGTTATTCAAACAGCAGTTGAAAGTTCATATTTGCGCAGAATTCATACTATCGTTTGAGATTGCAAAACAATGCTGTTTCCATTGTCTTCAACGGTCAGATTTTGAATTTCCTTGTCCGCACGAGGTTTCATTTGTATCATCTCACTTTTGTAATTCAATTGATTCTAAGTAAAACACTTTTATGATAAGGTAATATACAAGTATACAGTTCCATTCTTTGATTTATTATCTACACTTTGTTATAATAATATTTCATTTTTGGGAAAGCATATAATATTAGTAAATTACGTTTCAAACTAGGCCTAGTTTTGTTAGCTATCGTGAATTTGGAACATAAAAACTGGTGTTTTCAAAATAAGAAATTTGAAATAGATAAATGTTTTTATACAGTTCTACTTAGAACTAAATTACAAAACTTGTTTACGCTTACAAAAAATTGTTTACTACTTGTTATGTAGGCCTAAAGTTGAACTTTTTCCTTTCGTTACTGAACATTTTTTGCTTCTTGATCTAATAACTTTTACAATTTTACATCATTCATTTTTTTAATTACATATACGGATTTTTTTAACCTTTCTCTACAAAAAAGGTACAGAACACTTTTAAATTGGTATACAATTACTATATTTGGCGAATTTTTGAAAATATGCTTGCACACGCACCGAAATATCTTGACGTTGCAAAACATTAACATTGACAGTTGTAGGGTTAATGTATTTCATTAGATCCAACTTTACACCGTATTGAAGTGAAATACAATTATTAATCAAAGTACAAAAAACAAGCTTACCTAATTAATTTGTTCAACTCTCAACCGTTCTGTCTCCCTTAATTTTGATATTTCAATAGCTGTTATTAAGGCCACTTTGCTGCCTGTCAGAAAATTGATGGCAGTCTATTAAAATAATTTACACCTTGCTCCTTTGCCCCAAATACCAGATACCCTAAAAAAATTTTATAGTGTTTCATTGTAAACTGATTTACTTGAGCTAATCTTATGTGTGTTGTATTCATAATATTGAATTCCTCTTGCACATAAATATTAACTTTATTTTATGAGCTTCAGATCTGACTAAAACTATTATTATTAGATGAAATAGAACAGCGCCACAGCAGGACTTTAAATGTATTAATGTGTTTCAATTTGCCCCTGTTTATTTCTAGAAACATATATGTTAGAGAACATCAGGCCAAAACAAATTAAATTTGATGTGGATAAGGCTTCTCAACCTAGGAGACAAGTAGATTTATGTTTCCGCGAAACCCGTTGGACAGAAGAAAATCTGGATAAACTGCATGCTGATCTAAAGGGTATTTATTTAAGTCATAACTAAATATGCTCAGTTTATATAATAAGGCATTCAGGATATAGTATGCTTTATGAAATACATTGTAAATACAGTAGAGCGTCGATTATCCGAACGTCAATCATCCGAACGGGGAAATGTACTGTAATAGTATATTACGTTACAAGTCCGGTAAATAGGGTTTTTCCGTGCGAGCATGATAATTCCTGCACCTGGCGCAGCTGAGTATGCAACCACGGAAAAACTTACCGGGCGAGTTATATACGATATTTTTCATTATACTGCACTGAAAAAATAACATACTTTTAATCAAAACATCTTTTTATACAAAAAAAAATTGTTTGATTTTTTGGTTGCATTTTCTTTGACAAAATCAATCAGCAGTTTACATGAAACTGATATGTTTACTGTATTCTTATTTGTAAAATCAGCTGGTGTACAGTAAATTTACAGTGTAGTGCACAGAAATAAGGATTTACGTGCCTATGAACAGGTATAGAAAACAGCTGTTTTCGATGTAGTATAATGAAAATAAATAATTACAGTAGTGCACATAATTCTGAATTGAAAGTTTTTGACTCGATTAGTCAGCCGAGTTGTAGATTTGAGGGAGTTTGTGCGCTCAACGGAACAGAGGCCGCTGTTGAGTCAGCTTGGGCCCAGGCCGGGCCCTAATACTTTTGCCGCCCCAAGCGAAATTCGTGAGTGCCACCCCCTCCCCCCCAGCGACCCACTCATCAACCATTAAATTAATACGCACAACAATACATAGAACTCCTCTTCAAACGTAGTGACAGTTGTTATACAAATCCGAGTATGTACATCTACAAAGTTAAATAAAATTATATAGCCTATAGGATATTAACTATTTTTAAATCATATAAGGCTTACTTATAAATACCAAACAACATTAAACTATTATACACAATAGGCTATAAAAACAAAATGAATTTACTATGATTAAAGTAATTTATTATAAAGACACACAAAAGGAATATTTATACTATACACACTGCCACGGGCAAAAACCCGAGACAAATGGGCTAATTACTAGAATAATTAGGCCTAACATTAAAAGTTGTATATAGAAGCCAATAGGCCTAAATATGTAAATTGATAATTAGTAATAAGTAAAATAACACGTTATAAAGAGATATCAAAGGAAAATTGGGTGTAAGAAGGAAGTAAATAATTTAAAATAATTGTTTTATAAATTGCAGGCTTAGCCAATATTAAAAGTAATAGTAGCCAAGCGGAGTGAATTATTCTAAGGGAAATCGACAGGATAATTCTTGTCAGGTTTTGTCGAATATTGCAAAACTCTGTCTGTTGCTATGCGCCGTGAAAGAATTCAATGTAAAATTTTAATATATTTTCAAAAATAAAAATAGTAGGTTATTTTAAATGTAATGGGTAGAGGAGAAAAAGATGATAATAATCTAATTAACAGAATTGTTTTAATTAAGAAAGTGAAAAAGTTATAGAGCAAAGACGTAGCAGAAAAAATGCTAAAATTCACAAATTTGAAAATTTCGAAAATCTAAATTGGGGATAAAATAAAGAATAAATAATTAATAATAATTAAATAACAATAAATTAATATAATTAAATATTTTTAAAGAAAAAGGCTCAAAAATAAACATATTAAAATAAATGAATAAATCGGGGGAAATAAGTTTCTACAGAAATAAATATGTATTAAATAAGATGTAGTATATATATTTTTGTAATATACCATGTGAGAAAAGGGCATAAACCAAAAAGGGGGGTTGCCAAATCCAAAATTCGAGATACACATAGGATAGGCCACAGAACCGTGCCCGATGTGAAGATAGAAGAAAGAAGATCAGTTTTGGACGTTTGGGAACCAGACAAATAAGATAGAACCAAGAAAATTCGAATTTGGACCATTTTGTAGAATTTAAAATTCAAAAGTAAGGAAAAACTAGCGAAGGCGATAACTGGAGAACCAGGAACCTTAGAACAACCACTCAAAGGAGGGAGAAAGCAGAAGATGGTCAGGAATCCAATGAGCTGCAGAAATCCAAAATCGGACCATGGGTTACAAAGTTAGAGCATTTTGAAAGTTTTGCATACAAAATTGAATTAAATCTTGTAAGAACCGGCAGTGTTTAAGTAAACAGTACGGAGCGAGCTTGGAGAGATGACGTCATGCAACCACCACCGAGACCAATACAATTACTTATTGCACGGAAAGTTAAATAATTGATTATCTACGAAACTAAAGTGGAGTAATTAAAATGAAGGCGTGGGAATTAAATAAAATAAATAAAAGAAAATTCTACAAGCTAGAAGGACCCTTTAAAGCACCAGAGAAGCGAAGTTGTCAAAAAGAAAAGAGTAAATCTCTTGACTTCGATTTCAAAAGTACACGGTAGAGGGAAGAAAAATTAAATTCAGTTGCGTATTGGTAGTCACCCGAGAACCACGTATAGATCTGCAGAAGCAGCAAGTCGGTCGGCGGTTATCACCAACTCCGGTACAGTAAGCGGGCCGTAATAAATCGCTATAATTTAAAGAAGAAGGATCCTAAGGGATTGAAGAAAGAAATCATTCTACATCAAAGAAGAGGAGAGATCCTGAGAGGAAGGAAGAAGAAGATCAAGGACTTCATTCCAAGGCCTAAACCACCGAGGAGGAAAGCTGCGATAAATCATCATTATTTGTGAGTAACAAATAACCAAGCTATATAAATTTTAAATAATATAAAAGTAATCCAATAATAAAATTTAAAAATAAAGAATATTAACATTAACAGTAAATTCAGGGGAAAGTGTAAAAGTAAAATCATTCAGGAATATTCCCTATTCTCACAATGGCATAAAAGCGTTTCAATATAAGTGTAAAAAAAAATATCATATGTGTAAATATCTATACTATACTTGTTTGAAATTTTAATGACTTGAGAAAGATAATTAATTTGTTTTCGTTTTTGAAATTAAAAAAGCTTAATTTTCAAGTTTTCATTTCTTTTTATTTATAAATTAAATACCCTATACCATAAGTTAATCAGTGCTCTAAAATAAGATAGTGAATAAGGTTTATTATTTCTTGTGTGTGACCAAATAACTTCAAACGACACGACCCAGAGAGGGAGTCTGACTAGAGCTAGTATTTTTTATCTAAAGTGTATTTATTACAAACCAATCTTTTAAGATTTAGGAAAGTGAGCGTATTTCCTATTTCTTGTCCACGTATATGCGCAAAGTTATTAAGGGCAAACTCAAATTAAAAATTTTAAAAAACGATTGTGCGTGTGCGGCGTGGCAAGTGCGCGCCCAACGCGGGACGAAAAACCTTACGACCCAGAGATTTAAAAATTTTAACGATTGCGCGTGTGCGGCGTGGCAAGACGTAACACACCTTCTAGTTTAATAGTACTCTTCTTGCCTTAGCACTACCGAACTCCTTCAATAGGTCACTATAATCCAGTGATTCAGCTATCTGATGTTCAATGGAAACAGTTGCCAGGCCACTCAGGCGTGACTGGGACATAGTTGATCTCAGGTAAGTTTTGATCAACTTCAATTTTGAGAAACTTCTTTCCCCGCTGGCCACTGTCACAGGTAGAGTTAGCAGTATTCTAAGAGCAACACTAACATTAGGTGCAATTCCATACTCTTGTATTATCTTCAATGTCTCTTCAGGTGTACTCTTGGGCTTCACAACACTTGAAAGCACTTTAAGTTCATCTTTTAAGTCAACATAACTCACATCTTTTGATTCACCGTGAGTTAATGCATTACACAGTTTGGTGCATTTATCTGATAATTCTTCAGATGACATGTCTTTAATCTCACTGATATCGTACAGAAACTAAAACAGCTCATTATGACTCTTAATTTGTTGAAACCTTTCACTTAATGCATTACCTAATGGTACTGTCTAAAACTTTGAAATAGAAGTCAATCTTATACCGCTTCTCAGGGTCAAGTTTATCTGCAGATTCATCTTCTGCCTTATAATCGAATTGTTTCCTTACCTTTCTCCTTCTGGCTGGTACTGTGAGATTTAGATTGAGACACACTATTGTATTTTAATGCTTCTATGCTTTAAGATAGATAGACCTATTGTTAAGTTTTGCATTTTGTAGTTGTTGTTAACTTTATAGTTTTTTTTTTTTAATATGATTGTAAACTCGTATTTTTATAAAATTTTAAAATAAAATATTAAAAGTTGCCGCCCCTAAAATCTGCCGCCCTAGGCGGCGGCACTGGTCGCCTACCCCTAGAGCCGGGCCTGCCTGGGCCCCATTCATTAGCGAGTCAACAGAACTGTGAATTAAATTATCCGAATAAATTGATTATCCGAACCCTCCTAGGTCCCAATTAGTTCGGATAATCGATGCTCTACTGTATAATTATATAAATACTTTTGCTTGTTTTTGTCAAGTTTCAGCTCTGTCGTCTTCAAACACTCTGTTGTCTTTAATTACACTGTTATATATTTATTCTGAGTTATATTTGGTTTTAAGTTTTATACACATTTTAAATGCTTGGCTTACTAATTTTACTGAATGTAATCCAAAGTTTACACATTGAACAGTTTGAGTACAGTTATTAACAAATTTACTGTCATGACCACATACAAATTTTGATAGACAATTAATGTTTTCAACATAAGTTTACAATTTTTAAAGAATCGTGTAATTTATACATTAATTTCAATTTGATTGTTAATAAATATTAAGTCTGATAGTTCCATAGTCAGTTGTATTTTATTCTTGCTTAATTTGATGTACAAATTATAGTTAGAGTGCAGTGAAATTTTAAGATTTGCAGTAAAAATTAATACTAGTAACTACAGTTAGTATCAATATATCACTGTACATATGTTACTTTTAAAATGTATTTCTACAGCCATTCGCCTGAAGGATGATATGGTGATAGAAAAAAGACCACTTCCAATGATAGAAAAAATTCTCAAACAGCCTAAGAAAAGAGAAATATCTTCTGTTAAAGAAGTTTCAGAATATGACAGGAAAGTGTACAATTCTCTTGTGATGTTGCAGAAAGTTATTAGAGGTCGAGCAATCCAAGTTGAAGTAAGTTGTTTATTATTTATATTGTATACACTTTGGACTGATAGTTTTTTGGCAAAAGTATTGTGTACAGTCAAATAATTTATTTCTTAATTTCATATACCATTTACATGATATTTAATTGTGAAATCATAAAACGAATTTTGTCCGAGTCAAAGTCTACATTTATTTTTTAGATTTTATTTAATGTTGGGTAAAGATATAAAATTTACAATTAAATATATACATTTCTAAACAAACTATATGAAGTTATAACATATTTGTAAATGGATTGAATTTAAATGTATTGAGTTTTATGAATAGTGAGATTTTACAATTTATGAATTCAAATCAAATTCTTTTTACACGTGTCTTTTTCACATGAATTAAGACAACTTACCATTATCAGACTTGGGATTAGCGATTAAAAAAATTAACGATTAAAATTAATCGTTAAAAATATGGGTAACTTTTAACTTAATCGTTAGTTTTAAAACTGATTCACTCTTAACTCTTAATCGTTAAAATATTGGTTAACGATTAAAACTAACGTCAGTTAATTTGACGGGTGCCCCCGGAAAGATTTATTACAGTGGAAATGCCGGCCGTGTGGATGGGCCTGAAGTGACAACATTCAATATTCCTTAGTTTGGGTTATTTACTACTTATTGGCCGGCCGGAAGGGATGGGGTGTCTAAAGAAAGATAGAACTAGATATTAGCCCAGATACCTTATACCTGCATAAGGTACCTGGGCTATTAGCTAAAGGTAACGTCAACAAACAAAACAACGCCGCCAACACACCCATCAGTGTCATTCAATTAGCCCTTGGGTATACGCATGCCATTATTACAGTTGGATAGTTTTGTAATTTTTTATAAGTTGTTTAATTCTTTTGCCCTGTTATAGTGATTGGCAGTTTAGATTTTATTTAGTGAGTTATCGATTGTTAATAGTGAGTTAGGTCTAGTGTAGCAGTATTTTATTTTTTTACTTTTTAATTTTAATTTAATTATGTCTTTATTGTGGCCAGTCATTTCATACTTTTATGAACAAATAACAAGGGAGGGAAATAGTTTAACATTTAAATGCCTATTGTGTTTACCAAAATTTAAAACAATCAAAGTCTTCAGCAATTTCTGCCTCCAATTTAAGGGCCACTTAAAGGTAAGATGTGTATTAGCCATTTTAGGTTGTTGCCTATCCAATTTGTGCCATCTATTATTGAGATTTGTGTTTTATTATATTATAGGGCATACGTTCAAGGGCGTTTACATATATTATAGGGCGTTTGCAAGCATATTTTCAAAAATTCACCAAATATAGTAATTATATACCAATTCGAAAGTGGTCCGTAGCTTTTTTGTAGAGAAAGGTTCAAAGAATTTATATATGTCAGTAAAAAAGTGATTGATGTAAATTTTAGAAAGTTATTAGCTCAAGAAACAAATAATGTTCAGTAATGAAAGGAAAAGGTTCAACTTTAGACCTAGGCCTACATAAAAAGTAGTAAACATTTTTGTATTTTTTTTTCAAAACGTACAAAAGTTTTGTAATTTAGTTCTAAAAAAAACTGTATCAATATCAAATTTAAACTTGATCTGGACTTATGAGAAATAATACTATATAAATAAAAAACAGAACACAGTTTCTCATAAAAAACGTTTAATAATTCAAACGCGTTTCGATGACCAGGTCATCATCATCAGTGACGGTTACAAACTTATAACTCTGTTTGAATTATTAAACGTTTTTTATGAGAAACTGTGTTCTGTTTTTTATTTATATACTGTATCAATATATTTATCAATTTCAAATTTCTTGTAGAGTGTAGATAAATCAAAGAATTGAATTGAATACTTGTAAAATGTTGTTTTCTAAAAGAATTCATTTAGTGGTCCTCGAATCACAAAATGATATCAAACGAATAAAAAACTCGCATAGGTTCCGAAAAATTGCTTTGAATAACAAAACCGCAAATAGCGAAAACCAAATCTTATGGGAAAAGGAAGGTTATGTTCGTGACATATAGAACATTTTAAAACATTATGTATTTATATAACAGGCAGTCCTTGTTATCGCGGTCCCGCTTTACGTGATTTCGCTTTTACCCGGTAAAAATAAGTCATTAAATGGTTTAGTATTTAAGCTGAGTTGTTTGGAGTGTAGGCTACAATTGATAATTTCAAAAGTTATGGGAGAGTTGTTTGTCATCTCACTCTCCCCTCAAGGCCAGGGAGATGACCTCAAGGCTCTCATAATTGATAACGGTAGTCGGTAGTCGGTACCTCTACCCACCCCTACTTGCTCTGTCATTGTTTGAGTTTGTCTATTTTTAGAACTTATTCTCTGTTTGAAGTTATTGTTAGTTAATGATGGATGTTGAATTTTATTATAATTACTTGTTCGGACATTTGCCTTCATTTGTGTGTTAAATAATCAAACACGACGTTTCGGGAATACAAATCAATTCCCGTTCTCAAGTGACTAAAACTAACGGTACATAAACCCAGGCAACTAGGCCTATGTAAGGGTGAACAAAGTAAAACTACCAATTGTTTGATTATTTAGAACTTAGTCAAGTCAAAGCATCAAGCAATCTTTCGGCTGTCAGTACCCGTAGTGAAAATATTCTAATCTAAAACGTAGTACTAAAAACTTAATTTCTTTCAAAATATTTTACTGTAATTTCAATTAATTCTCCCTACAACTGTCCATGTTAATGTTTTTCAACGCCAAGCCATTTCGGTGCGTGTGCAAGAATGTTTTCAAAAATTTTAAAAATATAATAATTATAAACCAATCTAAAAGTGTTCTATAGCTTTATGTAGAGAAAGGTTCAAAGAAGTCATATATGGCAGTAAAAAAATGATTGATGCAAAATTTACAAAGTTATTAGCTCAAGAAACAAAAATTTTCAGTAACGAAAGGAAAAAGTTCAACTTTAGGCCTACATAAAAAGTAGTAAACAATTTTTGTAATTTTTTTCATAAATGTAAAAAGTTTTGTAATTTAGTTATAAATAGAACTGTATAAAAATATATATCAATTTCAATTTTCTTATTTTGAAAACATTAGTTTTTATGTTCCTACCACAAGACTGCTATCAAAAGTAGGCCTAGTTTGAATAGTAATTTAAATTTAGGAATGTATCCTTTTCCCAAAAATGAAATATTATTATAAGAAAGTGTAGAGAATAAATCAAAGAATTGAACCGTATACTTGTAAATTATTATTTCACTAAAGTATTTGAATTAGATTTACTTGAATCACAAAATGAGATTAATCAACTCGTTTGTGCTTATTAATAAACCTTATGTCGTGCCATATTTTAACTTTAATCAGTTAATTTTTTTTAAACATTTGTCTTCTTGCTTATCCGTCTTTCTTAGCTTTGTCTTTCTTTCGCTTGACGCGTTTCGGGTAGACCCTATCTTCAGAAGCTTTGTTTGCTACTATCTATACTCTACCATTGTCTCCTATTTATATTTTTTGTTCACCTCCCCTAACCCCCTTTCAACCTGTTTACTGCATGTTCTCTAATTGTTTGTAAACAAGTAAACAACTATTGTTTGTAAACAAGTAAACAACTATTCATTTCAAATCATCGACCCACGTCCAATATTTCTAGAAATTTTTATTTTTTTTTTATATATATATATTAATTTTATATTTTCAAACATAATGTTGGATTGTGTGTTAATTTGCTCATTTATTATTTGTTGGTCTTTTAATTTTAATTTAAATATTTCCATGTTTTCTATTATATTAAGCTTGTTCCTTTATTCATTGGGTGCATTAATTTCATAGATGTTTGCATATCCCTAGGTTTGTGACCCTCGTTAATTAAATGATTAGCAAAATTTGAATCTTTTTTGTTATATTTAAATGATCTTATATGTTCTTTATATCTAGTTTTTAATTTCGTCCAGTTTGACCAATATATTTAGCTTCGCATTCGCATTCTAATTGGTATACTCCACTTCGGCTGTATTTGTCTCTTTTTTCTATATTATTATTTAATTTGTATTTTATTGTATTATTTGTTTTCATTGCTATATTTATTCCATATTTTTTTTAAATCTTTTAAATTTATATATTTCTTTACCCGTGTATGTTATTGATGTCCATTTTTCTTTTTTATTATTATTCTCTGTAGGCCTATTTATTTTCTTTTTTGATTTTATATTTTTTACAAGTTTGTCTATTGTTTTCGGTGAATATCCATTGTTGATTGATATTTGCATTATAATGTTTAATTATTTTTTATATTCAAATTTGTTGAGTGGTGTTGCCTGTAGCCTATTTATCATATGCCTAAATGCAGCTAATTTAGTTGCATTGGGTGATTTGATTCCGCATGTATGATATTATCCGTATACGTTTCTTTTCTAAATATTCCAAATTCTATTTTATTTTTGTGATTGGTTAATTTTAGATCTAAAAAATTAATTGAATTGTTAATTTGTTTTTCCATTGTATATTTAATATTTTTATGTGTTTCGTTTAATTCTTCAAGTAATTTCTCTTCTATGTTTTCGTTACAATCGTCTATTATTATTAATGTATCGTCTACATATCTTAAGTATATCTTACAATTATAATTTTGGATTATTTGTTCTAAGTATGTGTCTTCTAAATTTTGTAAAAATATTTCACTTAATATTGACGATAGCGGATTCCCCATGCCTAATCCATCTTCTAGTTTATACATTGTATTATTAAATTGAAATTGATTTTGTTTTAATATTTCTTTTAATGTATGAATTATTTCTTTATTTAATTGTTTACTATTTTCTGTTTTATTTAGTTTTTCTTTTAGTATTTCCATTGTTTCTTCTATAGGTATAGAAGGGTATAAATTTTTAATATCGTATGAAATTAGTTTGCTTTTATTGGTTAATTTAATATTCTTCAGTTTATTAATTAGATCTGTTGAACTCTTTATTATATATTTATTTTTCAACACGTTGCTTTGTTCTATAATATTTTTGAGATATTTAGCGACTTCATATGCTGGTGCTGATCTATAATTAACAATTGGACGAATTTTTTTTAACTTTAACTTTGATCAGTTAATTTTTTCAGACATTAACTTTAACTTTAATCAGTTATTTTTTTCTGGCTTTAACTTTAACTTTAATCAGTTAAATATTTTGGTTAACTTTCCCAAGTCTGCCCCATTATCAAAGTAAACAAATATAGCTTTAGTTTTACAACAATATTTCTAATACATATTGTCTACACTGATATAATTTTTTACAATTTAATTGTTTACCTTCAGCTATTTAAGGAGAGGACTCGATGGCAAGGCCTCATTGAAGAACTCATGCAGACCAGTAATGTAGAAGAAAACCCTAAGATAGATGTGAATACTTACAACAAACAAATTTTGAAGTATGTGCTTGAAGACAAAAGAAAAAACCTAGAGGTAAAAGTGTATTTAATTTTTTTTTAATGCCTGAGTTATTAGCATGTTTTATATTTAAAAAAATTAATTATTGCATAGGTAGGTACTCAATTATTTACATGAAAAGTGTACTTATGTAACAAGACTACAATGCATTCAGGTAACCAAGTTGCATTGGTGCTATATACTTTGTTTTATACAATTCAATAATATGTTTACCCACTCTAACTTTCAAACAATGTCTGACATTCTTAAAAATTTGCTAGGGTTAAACCTCTTAAAAAAGTTTGTTACCTTTATAATTTTATCTAGCTTTTGAGAAATAATTTACATTTGTACAGTTTGATTATACATTTTAAAGGCAAGAAAAAATTAATTTCTAATAATGTTTATGAAATTTATAATATGTTATTTAGCTGATGGGATTTGTTGTGATGTGGTATTTGCTACACACATCTCTGTCATGAGTGCTAAATACTTGTTTCAAAAATATTTTTCAGTTGTATATATAGAACTAGGGGCTCTGCCCCTGGACGCCTTGCGTCCCAACCCCGCCTCGGCCTTCGGCCTCAGATGGCTGCTTCGCTTCGCTCGCAGTTGGAAAATTCGCTAAAGAATCTTGTTAATCTTTGACTCGTTTGTACATAGGTGACCAAGCACAAACCAGCTGTTTTATTTGGCAGCTGACTCAAACTCATTAAACATTATCTCCATAAGATTAACATGGGAAATTTGAAGGATTGTTTGCCGGAGCTCCTTCTCGGGTTAATAGCGGCTAAAGGGATGATTGGATATTGAATCTGACGGAAAATCTCTTCTTTGAAATTTAATTTTCTACAACTTTTGTATTTAACATTTTTTGCTATTTCTTACCGCTTTCTTACTAAATGCGCTCAAAGTGAGAAAATGTAGAAATTGAAAAAATCGAAAAAATCTTTCCCGCCCAAAAATTGCTTCCAAAATTAAAAAATGTTAAATTCTGATAATTTTTTCAGAAGTTTCTCGTCGAGAGCTTTAATTCAAGTATGAGGTCGAGGGGGGTACGATTACGGGAAGTGCCTAATAATTAATGTCAGTGAATCAGTGAAATCGTCTAGCTTTAAGGACTTTGGACGGAGCCTCCCTTCTCGGATGAATAGTGGCTAAATGGATGATTGGATCTCGAATCTGACAGAAAATCTCTTCTTTGAAATTAAATTTTCTACAACTTTTGTATTTAACATTTTTTGCTATC
>JAGFPH010008115.1:36467-53660 GCA_018207615.1 Philaenus spumarius | reverse complement strand
TTCAATTTACGTTCTCTTTAGAATATTTGATTCTGTCATAAAATTTTTGTGTAAGAAAAACAAAGCAGTTCATTCCCATGTAAAACATAGAATATACTTCTGCTAAGTTCTTTTGAGAATAATTTAATTATTAAAAAGCCGAGTATAAAAGTTTAAACAAAAGAAATTACATATGAACACAAATACACTGGTTAAAAGCAAATAGATCTTTCAAAATAATTCTAAAAACTCGGCGCCTGAGTATAGAATTATTTGAAACCAATCTATTGCTTTTCCATTGCATCAGTGGATGTATATGCTTTGACTTTAAAATTTAAAGTGGTTTTCATGACAAAAGTGGTCTTGTATATATACTCACCTGGAATGGGTGGGGTCTTCCCTCTCCTACTATGCAGTACTGTATATAAGGGGGACCATCCTATCTGCATTTTATTCTGCAAAGTTACTTAACGGAACTAGTAGTCTACATTAGAAATGTCTTTCAACAAGAAAATCTGTTCTGCTGAATTTATTTATGACGATTCTGACGATTCTATGGAGGGGTATGAGCTGCCGACACCTTCAGTGAACTTTGCTGAAGGTCATGTTTATAGTGAGGAGGAATTTGAACAACTGTTGCAACAAATCACTAGCAACACGGTGGCAGTTTCACCTCCGAGATCACCTCGGCATTCTGATGATGGTTTGTTTTTAATTTTATATATATATATATATATTATTAACACATTTTCTTCTTTAAAATTCTTATATATATCCTTTACCTACAAGCGTAGCTTTTTTCTTGAGAAATTGTGTTTTTTTTTCTTAAATCTGTTTAATAGAAGATTTTATTGTTAACTTTTTTTCAAATCTGTTTATTAGAAGATTTTATTGTTAACAAATTTTTTTTTTTTCAGGTACCGATTTTGTTTTTGCGGTTCCACATGAAGTGAGGCAATCTTCATCTACACCTCTCAATCCTTCTACTTTATCCGCATCCAACCGATTTAAAAGATCCTGCAGTTATATAATAAAAAAAGGCGCGAGGAAAAATTTAAGATGCGGGGAAAAAATTAAAACAGGGTATCAGTTTTGTTCAAAACACGTTGGGAAAGATCGTAAAGAACAAACAGACTCGCGCTCAAAATTAAAATCAATTTTAAACCAACAATCTTTTGGAACGCAGACCGATGTCCGTATGAGTTCAGACATCGGTACACAGACGGATCAGGAAATTTTTATGTCACTTGGGATACAAACGGATCGAGAAATTTTGTTGTCGTGCGGCATACAAACTGATCCACACATTTGTATGTCACGCGGCGTACAAACAAGCCCTCAAAATCTAACGGGGGCTATTAAATTCAATAAAAGAAACATGATACCGAACAGAGAGTACAGGCTTGAATCATATTTTGACCGACATGCGATAATTTCGTTCACTGAATTTAGCGGGCGAATCACCTATCTTCGTTTGTTTTTACCGACCGATATGGAACGGAAAAATCCAAACGAAAATTGGTATTTGCTAGTTAAAGAACAGAACGGAGATCTTCTGTGGTTACAGAAATAACTTTTTTTTATAATGTAACTGCAGTTTTTTAAACCTTCTACAATATCACAAGTTCTTATCCCAATTTACTTCCTTTCCGGTGAGCAATATAACGGTTTTTTTAAAAACCGGAAGTGATACGCTACAAGTCGCATGGTATATTATTGCCTAGTAAATACTTGTCTATAATATACCATCTACTTTAAGCTTTCGATCGCTTCGTAAAAAAAATATGGTACCCCGATGCAATCGTTTACGATTGCCTCGGGGTACCATATTTTTTTTAAATCTTCAAAACGACCTTGACCTCAATTTACCCTCCCTCCGAAGCACATGGTTAAAATACTTCTGACAAAATTATATGAACTCAGAACTTTGTTTTTACTATAGTATTCAAAAAACACATACAAATTTTAGTTCAAATTTAAACTCGTACAACATGAATATATTAATCACAATTATACATCAATTGAAGGAATTAAACAAGTTTTTTTATTAAACTACCTATGTAAATTTTTGTAAGCAAAAGATTCAACAATTAAAATGCGTGGTATAGGATTTACATAAAAAACAACAGAGACTATTTACTTGCTTTATAACCGGTTTCTTTCAGTTAAAACATTTGCATGGTAACGCTTCATATAGAGACGACCTTGGCATCATTATATAACTTGATGTAGGACAATGTCTAGCCAAAAAAGAACCTTGTTTTTGCATTCAGATCTGAGTCACGTTGTAGAATGTTGTTTAGTACAACCTTCTGGTAGGTCATTATCGATTTCTATGTGGGACACTGTCTAGTTAAACAAAATTGTTTTGCATGCAGTTCTGATTGTAGTGTCTTTGAGAAGGTTTTCTTATGAGAAGGCTTCTTTGAATAGAACTTCTTTCTATCATATTTTCAACGACGAATCCATAAATAACCTAGTGTCTTCGCACTTTAAAAAATATAGATGGACGTTTGAATGTAGAAACGAGTCGAAGACAAAAGTTGCAATTGTAGGACCGCGCGTTGAATATACAACTATTCTTGACCTTAAATACTTGAATATAATATACCGTCTACTTTAAGCTTTCGATCGCTTCGTAAAAAAAAAATATGGTACCCCGATGCAATCGTTCATAGTTCTGATGTCACTATCCCACGTCATAGTTCTGCCGTCATAGTTCTAACGTCATAGTTCTGACGTCACTAATTACCCACGTCACTACCCACGTCACTAATTACCCACGTCACTACCCACGTCACTAATTACCCACGTCACTAATTACCCACGTCACTAATTACCCACCCCTCCCCCTATGACGTCATAAAACAAAATGGCGGCTTGCACCCGCCTTTCCCTCTACTATAACCGAGACAAACATCATGGTATATCATTAATGAATTGTGTCTTCTTGTCCATCACATCACGCGAAATCAACATTTGAAAGCATGCTGAATGTAACCTTTTACCTAGCATTTGGAAATAACTGCTCCAAAATTTGAATCAATTTGAACTCCTAGAAATTTAACCGATTTTAACTATTTTTCAAAATATATATTCAATTCTGATTGCAATGCCTCCCGATGGGTTTAAAGTGTTTTTTACCATTTAATTTTAGATAATTCGCTGTAAACCACTAAATTAGTTCTCAAAGAGTATCATGAATTAAATGTTGAAGAATACTAGAGGTGTTTGCCCTCAGTGCCGCTGTAGTGTCGTCTGCGTACAAAATCAACGATGAGTTAATATTTGCAGGAAAGTCATTTATGTATATTAAAAATAACAAGGGACCAAAAATATATCCTTGAGGCACACCACACGTCAGATTTTCCCATTTAGACTTACTTGTTACGTTATGTTATGAAATTACTGTTCGACAAAACCGGGAAGAGAGATATGAATCAAACCAGGCCCAACTATCACATGAAAAATTTTAATATCTAAATTTTTCAAAAATTACATCACGATCCATACATCTGCTCTTAGCTCAATGCTAAACCTTCTGAACACGGACTACATTTAAATTTACCAAACAGTGTCTCTGCGACTCTTTGCTGACGATTGCATGGTTTTAAATCACTTGCTTTAGACGCGGAGACCGCTGTTAGTACAGATACAAACAAAATATACTTCACCGAAACCCCTACTTCAATTAAACAGATTCCCCAAAGCTTGGAGAACTACATTTGAGCACGTTCCAAACTTTATCCTATAATCAACCGCAGACGCTATATTCTAATACTTATCATATTGGCTGTGTAAAAAATTTAATTTTTAAAAACTGTAACCTTTGCTGCTCAACCTTGGCACCCCGTTATTTAATATATTTTACCTTCAGAAATATGTGACGTTGAAGTAGATATTTGAATTAATAGAACAGAAAATGTATAGCACATTTTACACTGTTGATTGGCTACTTCCAATAATACACGCGAGAACTTACATGCATTTATGATATTTTATTTTTAATTATAACTTTGCAATCTTTTTCTTTTGCAACACATGTGTGTTTAAACCATTTTCAACCATCTAATTTAAAAATGTGGGTTGGTTTAATTCCTTTTTCTGTAACTTACTGACTCTTTCATATCTTCGAAGAAATATCTTTAACCCTACAAACTGCTCAAACTGTCAGACTACTCAAAAGGTGTAGTCGTGGTGGCGTGGAACTAGAAATATTTTACTTTTGACAACTCTACTTTGTATTGCATATTTCACCCACTAAAAATCATCCAATCGCAATAAAACAAAATAAATTTTGTCAAATAGAGCAATGTGAATAAAGTCTGTTAATTTATAATTATATATTGTAATCTTTAAAAAATACTGAAATTTGCAAAATCTATCTTAAAACATTATACACTTAAATAAAAAATAATAACTTAAAACTAATATTTACAAAATATTAGCATTCTTTATTTCTTTGTAATTATTTCTTCATATTACGAATAAATCATGTTGTGTGACTTTGTTTAGTTATAAATGTTACTTTTAAATAAAATATTTAAAAAATATTTGTAATATCTCGTTAAAAAGTATATAAAAAACAAATCTATCCGATCAAAGAAGTGAGATTGGAATGGAAATAAAAAGCCCGTCACTCTGGTATCACCTATTCCTACAGGAAGAGCTTGGTGAATAAAACATGAGCATAATATATGGAGATGGCGTTTGTTTTGTAAATCATTAGTTTTGTTTCATGCAAAATAAAAATATCTCTAAGCCAGAGTTGAAATTTACAAATTGTCAATGTATAAGGTTCTAACTTAAATATGATTGATTACAATTTTTTTAAATTTAATTGTGAACTAACTTTATTATTTAAATAAAAATGAATTACTTAAATGATGATAGTATCCTAGCTTTTATTAAAATAACTACTTATTTAAATCTATTTTTAAAGTATAATACAAATTATGAAATTGTAATAATTTACTCACTCAAGATTAGACATTCTCTATGCCATGAAACAATTAAATTTAGCCTGCGTTTTAGATAATAAACTATTTATTTTCCTGAAACTTTCCAAATATGCAAGAAAAGCCCTTCATAGTAAATATACATATTTACAAAAAAAGTACGTAAATGGCTAGAATAATACTCAAGAATATTACAAATAAAATAATGATACAAATATAATATCAATTACATACAAATTAAGATAATTTTAGACAGTATAGATCTGTTTCTGCAAATATTTGAAATTACCTGTTACAATCTAGTTTTAAGTGAATAATTCGCAGGTTTTACATTGTTTTAGTAAGTTTTGTACTTATCGATTATAATCAGCAGTCCCAATTTTCAATCAGGCTATATGAACTCAGTATTATATAACTTCGTCTGATATGTGTTTGCTAAATTATAAAATATGATCTTCTCCAATTGGTAACATTTGCTTTGTTATTTCATTAAGCGTTCTTTAATCAACACATAAATTTGGTTTACAGATTAAAATGTACCCTTGTAAACTGTTTTGTAACCGTAAACAGCAATATTAAATTTAAATAACCTGATATTGTACAACATTTTTTGCTTAGAATGATATTTAATATATTCTTTTTGTACGACAAACACAAAGTCTATAAGTTTCCTTTGGGATATATTAAAAAAGTTTCGCAGGAAAATTTGAAGTTGTTTTATCTTTCAATAGAGACGTCTACTTCAATAGTATAAAAAGATATTATGTTCAATAGCAACTTAAAATAACTTTCATTTCTTAGAAATTATTTCTAAGAAAATAAAACTAATAAATAACTATATCAATTATGATTATATGACAGATTACATATTTAATTTCAAAAATATATATTTAATTATTTTTTATCAATCATATTTTATCAGTACATCGCATATATAAATATAGAGGTTTCAAAAGAAATGTTAATTCCAATTCTGGTTATATCATCTATTCTATTAATTGAAATATAATAATTGTTGATATACAAAACTACGCATAACTATTGTGAATCTAAATCACAATTTATTGTTAGCCTATATTACAGATAATTGCAAAAATGCAACCACGATATTATCAAATCATAAACGTTTTAATTTCAATAACTTATATTTCTCAAAATGATTTAAATAGCAGTGTTTTATCCACAGTCTTGAAGTTAAATTTGATGCATAGCAACTTTTTGTGTAGTTTATGCGGTAGGCTATTTTACTACCTGTCCACAATATATAAATAATATTTACCTATAATATGTACAATTATTCGTTCAGTAATATTGATTTTTAATGATCACAACTTTAGTACAAACATAGTCTAATATATAGTATAAATACAGGTTCTGTTATTTAATTGAAAAAATAATTGTACTCAATATATTATGAGAACAAAAATAATTGTATTAGTTTTACGATTAAATGATATTAATGTAAAAGTAATAACATTGTTTTGCATCTGTAACATTTTACTTAAACTGTTTATTCAAATCATAATTTCTGTACAATAATAATATTATGAACTTTATAATACAACTAGCTGACCCGTACGAGCGTTGCCCGTGGTGGTTGGTATTTTCAGTCTTTCTAACGTAATCGTATTTTTTTTAAGTGTTCAGTCAGTGAGTGGGATTTGGCTTTTATATATATATATATATATATATAGATCTTAAATAATAAAAGCACTATTGTCATAATAATAAAAGATCTGAAATTATGATTTTAGTAACTTTGATCCCCCCAAACCCGTAGTAAAATTTCGAAACTTTTCATACTTCTGTTAGTGAACACTTATGGCCCTAGAAGAAGCACATACCAAATCTCATTCCAATCCGTTCGGTAGATTTGAAGAAATCGTGATTTAGTCATTTTTACCCCCAAACCCCCCTAAAATTTCCAATTTTTTAAAACCCCTTTTTAGTGAACACTTATGGCTCTAGAAGAAGCTACATACCAAATTTCATTCCAATCAGTTCTTTAGTTTTGAAGAAATCGTTTTTTAATAACATTAATCCCCCCAACCCCCCCCCCCTAAAATTTCGAATTTTTTCAAACCCTTTCTTAGTGAGCACCTATGACCTTATACCAAATTTAATTTCAATCAGTTCGGTAATTTTTGAGAAATCGTGATGAGTGAGTCAGTGAATGAGCGAGTGGTATTTCGCTTATATATATATATAGATTTAAAAAAAATGCATACAGATTGTTCCTGATTATGTGTTATTATTGCAAAAAGTATGGAGCAAGTAAAATAATAAATTACAGAAATGAAAACTAAATAATGTGTGTCACATCATGTTGTACCTATACAAAATAAACCTGTTATTTGTATTTTTTTTTTAAATTTTTGCAGATAGAAGACAATTATAATTTATATTTATCTGAATTATTTTCAATGAAATTCAATTAGCTTTTGGAAATATCTGAGCATCACTTTCAGTATTTAATGTTTTGCGTATGAAACAAATTTACGAATACAAAATAAAGTAGAACTCCCTTATAAAATTAAACTGCTACCCCTGGGGTGGTATACCTTAGTAGGCTGTTTCATAAGTAATAAAAAACTAACATAAACATTATTAACGTTACATATTCACAAAGTAGAACGTTTATAATGTATATAATCAGATAAAAAACGCATTTAAAAAATTTACAAAATATTTTATGACAAATCAATAAAAGTGTGTTTGTAAAGCAAATTCAATTAACTTTTTGTTCTCTGTTTGAAGTTATTGTTTCTTAATGATGGATGTTGAATTTTATTATAATTACTTGTTCGGACATTTGCCATCATTTGTGTGTTAAATAATCAAACACGACGTTTCGGGAATACAAATCAGTTCCCGTTCTCAAGTGACTAAAACTAACGGTACATAAACCCAGGCAACTAGGCCTAAGTAAGGCTAAACAAAGTGAAACTACAAATTATTACTACCCTTAAATATCTACATGATGGATCTCAGAGCTAAGACTGAGAAGTCAAACTCACCAACCACAGAACAAAACACAATTCAAACACTGAGCACACGCAATTGATGGCAAGCGTTTGGTTTACAAGTTGGAGAGAGACTGACAACTGGCCAGAGTATTCAGGCGTGGCCAACAGGAAGGGGTAATTCCTTATCGTTTCATATAGTTCAACTGTTTCGCACGGGAACGGGTTATAACACCACGTGGTGATTCTACTGGTAAAAGTTCAGTATTTTTATTATTCGGTAACATTTCTGTTTTATTATTAATATGGTTATTATATATAATCAAGTTTTAGTTCTTTTTTTAATAATGGGGGCCATAGTGGCCTTACTTCAATGCTTGTTTGGCTGATAGGGTTGTCCACTAGTTTTAAATATGAGGCTTTAATTATTTTACGTTTGTAAAGATTATTTTCCCGGTGTATGATTTTTGCCTCTTCCCAATTGAATTTGTGATTTTCTTACCATATATGTCCAGCAATTTTCGATTTATCGACTAGGCCTAACCGTAAATTATTTTTGTGTTCTTTTATTCTAATATTCCAATATAACTTTTTGTATTTCATATGCTTCTTTGTTAACTCTTTGTTATATAATCAATTTGGACGTTTCAGTTATTTTCCCTCCTAATATGAACACAACTGCAATACTTGTACATAAACTAAGGTTTCAACCAAATTATATTAAGTTGTTAAATAGAAGAAATGATGGCGTTTATTCTTGAAAAGTTAAATTCGGTCAAATAAAGGAGTAATCACAGCCATAAATTCCCAAACAGAGAACTTTCTTTCATATTGGACTGAGCAATGGGTGAAATCGGAGAACTTTAATGTTACATATGTTTTTTGAGTAACATCGTTTCTAATATATGAACATAATATAGAGTTGACTTGTTCAAATCGCTTCCTCCAAAAATTGTGTACGTCAAAAAATAAACCTATAAACATCATGTAATCTGTTTGATCGCTAACCGGACACACACAAAAATCAGGACAAGGACAAATATTATCGTCTTAAAGTCTCCATAAGTCGATACTTAAACAAGAAACCTAGTATTTAGGTTAACAAAATAAAACTAGAATGTCTTCTGAACTAATAAGAAAGTTCCATGTTAAAGCACTTCACACTTTATTAGAAGCTTTTCCTTCCGATGCAATGCGAGTAATTCTTTTGTTATTGCGCTTTTAACGGAATCACTTAATGGGAAAAAGGTTTGGAATACCCATTCCACTGTAACATTATTTCGTTAAGTGGTTTAGGGGTATTTAATTTAATTGTGTTAACAAAATAGTTTATGTTCCGGAAAACCATTTCGGTAGTTTTAGTTACTAGACATAGAAGTAGATTAAAATTCCTGAAACTTTGTATTCTTATTAAAACATAAATGCTTTCCCACGACCAAATAATCAGGTCGAACGATATTTGGCTTAGTTAGATTTTGCTGTAGTTTGTTTTATAGAATCAAATAAACAGATGGCAAACATCTTAGGATACCATTCTATTTTATACTTTAAAAATTTACATTTAATTTTTGAACTCCACTTATAATATTCGTAAATTGTATTAATGTCACTTCATTTATTCAGAACTTTTATTGGACCTTATATATTTTTGTTGAATAATAAATTTGTTTGTTTCAATGTTTTATTTATAAGTTTTATTTTAGGTTTAAACAATAAAACAAATTGTTCATTTCCAAAGTCTGAACAACATAGCTTAGTGGAATGCAGTTACTGTTTAGGTTTTACTAAGATAATGTTTTATTTCTTTTAACTTACAAGCACAATATATAAATTTTATTCGCACAACCATCTATATTAAAAATACAATTATTATACTTGCATCGTTCCTTGTTGTATATTTATAAAAAAACTAAAATACCTAATCTTAAAATAAAAATTATAGTGATAATTCAAGTCACAAATTAATAATGAAACAATAATATGAGATACATACAAATAAACCTTCATTACAAAATAATATTTGTTTAATTGATTAAAGTATTTAATTATTGTATCTTACAGTATTTTTATTTTTTTAGTTTGTATCTTTATTTTTGGCTTTAAGATGTCTTTATTTTGCTGCTGATATAAGATTTATAGTTGTAAAGTATAAATATCACGTTTTTATGAATTGTAAGAGCTGTTCTTGATTCGAATACGAGTAACTATTGTGTTATTTGTATCTGTTATTTAATCATACATTTTATAAAAGCAGATTTGTGTTGTATAATTTATACTAAAAAAAAATACACTCATACAATACTCAAATAATTTAGACGGAAAAAAGGTAGGTTACTCACAAAATTGATATCTGCATCTAATAAATCACAATCTTATGCTATTTAACAGCTGAAAACATTACATTTAACTTTTTCGGTGATTTATTGTTAATTTAAAATTCTTACAGTGTTTTACAGAAGGATTGTATTGCCTTAAATATTGTATACTCTGCGTGGTGCCACAAAAGAGAGCTACTAAATTTTCAGTCACACATTTAAAAACGCGAAAAAACTACAAAAATTATTTTAGATTAATAGAAAATCAAACCTTGTCTTAACATTTTAGTGGTTTTAAAATTTCAAGTTGTCAGTGAGCAGCATATAGGCTAAATGTAAATGAAATAACGCCTAAACAATGGTCAACAATTTATAAGTACTGTAGCTATCTAGTATAACGTTAGTTACTAAGAAATAAGATGCTTAATTTGTTATTGCTTCTTTTTACTTATTTTTTTCTGTTTACTTTTAAAGGTAATTTTAACACTACCAGAGCAATATTAAATTTCAAAAGGCGATATATTGTATCGTTGCGTTGAAATTTTACAAAACATCATAATTATTACACTTTTAAAAACAATTAATTTTACTTATTGATACAAAGTTCACTAAAAAATGTGAAAAATGGTGCAAAATATTCTCAAAGTAATTTAGTATTACAGTCTCCTTACAAATGATCCATCCTCCATTTTAAATTTAGAAACATCAACACGATAATTAGTCCCACATTTTGCAAAATTCTGATGTTGCTGATGTTCTACTGTTGAGGTATCAAACGGAGTACTGCAAGATAAAAAAAAGAAGAAACACTCGCCTTTGCTAATACTTACAGGGATAATTCGTACCACACCATATTACCACTGAACATCTTAAATAACTACGAGATATTGCCATTTGTTGAACATTTTAAAAATCGATTATACATTTTCAAATATAAGAAACTAAATATTTGTTTTTTGCATAACTTAAAGAAAAGACATAATTTTCAATAGCTACAAAAAGTTGAGAGTGAAACTTACTGATAATATTTTTTAATATATTTATGTACTATGAAGTCGGTATATGTACCATAATTACAAATATGGTTCTGTTATATATCGTTTTCCTTTCTTAGATAATATATAAAATGTTAAGAACTAAATTGTACGTAATTAAACAACCTCCTGAATTTACCTCTGTTCTTCATTTTGAAATGCTTACTAGACCAGACATAATCTCAATGCAAAGTTATAATTGAAAAAAATATACATATAACAAACGGAATAAATACAAAAAGTTAAATTAAGTAGTATTAATAAAAAAATGTTAGATGGTTCACCTACCTCTTTCTCAACAAAGTTATCTAACCGAAAAACAATATATCTGTGGAGCGGCAAAAATTAACGGATACCCAAAAATCACAATAGACAACATTATAAAGAAAGCCACCTACAAGAAAATGAAAACATCGAGATCAACCTTAACCCCAAACAAATCGGAAAAAAGATGGGTAAGAATGACGTATACTCCAGCTTTATAAAATATTGTCCCAAAATCCTTCAGAAACACGCAAATGTAAACGTAGCTCTTACATCGGAAAACAACCTTGGAAAGTTACTAGGCAACCCTAAAGATCGTATCCCAGTACAGGAAAAATCCTGTATCTATAGCGTCAGATGTGAAGTGTGTCCCAAAAAATATATAGGCCAAACGATAAGGAATATAAAGGTTAGGAGTAAAGAACATTTTTCGGATCTGCTATAGCGAAACATTGCTTACACGAAAGTCATTTTTTTTTTAAGTAGAAAACACAGTCCTTCTAAAGAACGTGATAAATAAATACTCTCGACGCGTTGGAAACTTTATCTATACTTATAAAAGCCAAATACCATTGACTCATCAAAGTTTCTCCAAAACCCTATTTTAAGGGGGGGGGGTTTGGGGGTCAAAGTTATTAAATCACGATTTATCAAAACCTACCGAACGGATTGGAATGCAATTTGGTATGTAGCTTCCTCTAGGGCCATAATAGATGCTCGCTAAGAAAGGGTTTAAAAAATTCGAAATTTTAGGGGGTTTGGGGGGGGGGTCAAAGTTACTACAAAAAATCATCGAACGGATTGGAATGAAATTTGGTATGTAGCTTCCTCTAGGGCCCTAGGTACTCGTTAAGAAAGGGTTTTAAAAAAATCGAATTTTAGGGGGGTTTGGGGGTCAAAGTTACTAAAAAGAAACACCAAACGGATTGGAATGAAATTTATTATGTAGCTTCCTCTAGAGCCCTAGGTGCTCTCTAAAAAAGAGTTAAAAAAAAATCGAAATTTAAGGGGAGGTTTGGGGGGTCAAAGTTACTAAAAATCCCCATAAGAAATACATAGTGTAATATATTTATTGATATAATATATTTTTTGTTATTATACATTTAACTTTGATTTGTCTATCCGTGCAAAGCCGGGTCGGGTCAGCTAGTATATTAATAACAATAAAAACATAATAATAATGAACTAGGTCCCATACAAATCTCCGATTTAATATAAATTAATTAAAATGTGGATATTTTTCTTACATTTTTGTATAATATTGTGTTATGTACTTGTTTATTTTTGGCCTATATTATATTTCTTAATACAGTTTCCTGTTGATTGTAATCTAGTCTTGATTAACTTTTATTAATAGAGTTTATAATTAGATTCGCTTATTGCTGTTTTATTATTGTTTTACATATACCGTTGTTCTATTGAGTTATAAATTATTATATTCGACCGGAGGAAATATTTATATATTTGCTGGTCATAAACAATTAATAGGTCATTACATTTCTTCCATTATATAAATTTCAACTACATACAATTTTACGGAATCGATTTGCCTAACTCAAATCGTCTTTATAAAAAAAACTCTAATGTGTTATGTTTTAATTAAACATTTTACCTGTAGGCGAATGAATTCCAAGTAACTAAACGTGTAGTAGTTTTTTTAACAATTAAAATTGAATTGTACTACGTGTGTGTTAAAATTAAAACTCTATTTTTTGTATATTTATATTATTTGAGTGAAGAGTAGACTCTATAACTTTTGTATTACTAAACTCTTACAAAAGCTTTTTATAAAGTTATCAGAGTATCGGATTAAAGTAGAAACTCGCTAAGGTAATGAGTTGCCATATTCAAGTCACGTTTTGTGTAATCTCTGTTTGTTAGTTCACTGCGATAAGTTTTACAGTCTCGCTTGCGTACTCAGCAAGCTTAACTTAAATTATCGTACCTTGAGTTAGAACAAAAGAAGAATATCGTATGCTCATTTTTGTGTTATTCAAATTTAAAACCAGCGGGTAAAAGTGTATATTTTTCTAACTATACTCTCGTATTTATGATACTAGGGGCTCTGCCCCTGGACGCTTCGCGTCCCAACCCCGCCTCGGCCTTCGGCCTTAGATGAATGCTTCGCTTCGCTAGCAGTTTAAAAATTCACTAAAGAATCTCGTTAATCTTTGGCTCGTTTGTACATAGGTTTGTAAAATTATGAAACCAGGTTTAAATATATTAACAGTAATTACAAGATTAATTATAACCTCAAATACATGCGTTAGAAACGTGAGAGACTTTCATTGCGATTTTAGTCCTAGTTCTACTATCTTCTGTCAACTAAAGTTTTGAAACCAGGCATAAATACAGTAAAAATTATTGCAGGATTAACATAACCTCAATACTATGTTTCAGAAATTAGCCAGGCCTATATTACAAAATTGACTATTCGAATTTATACATCTTTGCCAAGTTTATCTTTTTTGTTTGACAAAATAAATGATTAAATCATTCCCAATTTATTACAATTCCAACGTGATAAAACGGTATAAATTAGCTTGTTTTTAACAGTAATTTAAAACTACCCAATGAACAGCTGCTAAAACAGTATAAATAGGCTTTTTATAAACAGCTGTTTTGATCGCTTTATTTACTATTTCGTTGTTATTTTGTAACCAACATGGCAACCCAAAAGACCCTATGTTAAAAATGTTCAACTTTTAAATTAGATTTTCTCAAAAATTGGGTTTTTACACGAAATACAACTATATGGGTGTACTTAAAAATCAAAACTACACCTAAATAAACAATTTCATTGAATTCGTTAGGGCCGTTTTCAAGATCCGCGATAGATATAAAGATAGATAAATAAATAGATACAAGAACTGCTCATTTAAAATAATAGGATTAAAAGGACATAGTTTAAAAAAATAACTAATTGTTTTAAATTACTAATGTAAATTATTCACATTTTTGATTATTTAGTAGTAAATTACCAATCAAAACTCCACAAGATTGAACTAATAAGGAGTTTATACCAATGTTATTTTAAATTCAAATATAGTTATTTTTTGTTTACCTCCATTTTGCCCCTCTTGCCTTCACTGGTTTATATATTTATGTTGACCTTTCTGCTAACTAAATGATTGAAAACCTTTATATATAGTTTTTCTGTGCTTGTGTATGTCGCTGAGCTTCTCCTCCTTCATGGTTTGTATTCACAATTGTAAGGGGTTGATATGGGGTTGCTACCCCTATAAAATAAATATTAATTAAACTAAATTCCTACAAGTTATAAAGCTAAAATTATCTTCCAATTATATCGAAAATCAACACATATTTTATGAGTCAAACCAGTATAGAAACAGAACAACTTTTTACTACAGGTGCGTGGATGACGTGATCATTTTATTCAACTGCACTGCTAGACAATTGCAACTCCTCAAAAACTACATAAGTGGTACACTCCCTAATTTGATATTCACATTGGAACCGGAAACTGTAAACACACTACCTGGACCTAACTATTAAAAAAATGCGAGAACTCTCATTCGGCATATAGAGGAAACCTACATCAACCGACCAGACAGTACATGCATCTTCCCATCTTTCTTATTCACAAAAAATTACAGCCAACAAGAGCTTCATACGCCGTCTCTTAACTGTTCCAATGGAACAAGAAGCATATAATCAAACACATAGCTGTCTCCAACGGATATTAAAGCTCAATTGTTGACGAACTCATTAAAAGACACAAGGACAATCCTCCAAAGTCAACGAATCAACAAAAAAAAGTACATATCATGTGAGTTCGGCAATATATTGAATAACACGCTAAAGAACGAAATGCGTTAACGTGACATTAAAGTCACATTTAGGACTGGCAACAAACTTGAGTCGAAACTGAAACCTCCTAACCAAAACTTAAGGGACGAAAAAGAAAAAGAACAGTAATATAAAGAATTACTTGCGATGATTGCCCAAGCTTTTACATCGGCCAAACCGGACGCCCTTTCAAAAAAACGATTCAAGGAGCATTTACCAACTATCAAAGCAAAACCTAAGAAATCGAGATACTTTGAGCACCTCATCGATAACTGCCATATTTACCCAAACATTGACACTTATATAGACATCTTGCGCACATGAAGTAAGGGACGTTACATGAACGCCTAGGAGGAGTTCGAGATTTACAAATCGTTCAAACAAGAACCTAATAATATATTAAACTAGCTGACCCATACGGCGTTGCCCGTGGTGGTTGGTATTTTCAGTCTTTTTAACGTAATTGTATTATATTTAAGTGTTTAGTCAGTGAGTGGTATTTGGCTTTTTTATATATAGATCTTAAATAATAAAAGCACTATTGTCATTATAATAAAAGATCTGAAATTATGATTTTAGTAAATTTGATCCCCCCAAACCCCTTCTAAAATTTCGAAAATGTTCATACCCTTTGTTAGTGAGCACCTATGGCCCTAGAGGAAGCTACATACCAAATTTCATTTCAATCCGTTTGGTAGTTTTTGAGAAATAGTGATTTAGTAATTTTTATCCCCCAAATCCCCCTAAAATTTAAATTTTTTCAAACCCTTTCTTAGTAAGCACCTATGGCCGTAGAGGAAGCTACATACCACATTTCATTCCAATCCGTTCCGTAGTTTTTGAGAAATCGTGATTAGTGAGTGAGTGAGTGATTGAGTAAATAGTATTACTTTTTTATATATACTGTATAGATAAACAACTTTCGTTCTCTTCCATTACCCAATTGCCACCGTTATCAAGATGCAAAGACTGGAAACGGTTACTCAAAGATAATGAAAACGATTTAATAGTAAGCTAGCCAGTCGCGAACTGTTCGTTGAAAAGTACGTATGTATATCGAATGTTTTAAAATTGTTAAGCGTTTTAACTTTTGTAAACATGTATATGTGTATTTGTGTAAACGTGCTCTGCAGTGTATTGTTACTTGTGCACTGTATTCACGATTGTTTTAAATGTTGACGAGCTCCGTATGGTACGATTCCTAATAAATACAAATAACACCTTTTTCATGAACTGAAAACTCACGCAGCCCAAAACTGCAGTAATCATTAAACCAACATTGGGTTAGTGTGACATACCGGATAAAAACGTAATATAAATTATTTAAAATGATGTAGTATGTAATATTATTTTTAATGCATATACAAAGCTATTTGCAGTTTGATTACTTAAGTCAAAGGGATGCAATGGAATAAAACTACCCTTAAAATTTAATAAAAATTTATCTCGTTCTATATTCTCAAACTACTCAAGTAATTTTACTAAAATTTTACAATTTAGACGTATTAGTACCATGATTGTTTTTATAGAATATCGTCACTACAAACAACCTGATTTAAATCGGGTAGCTACCCCTAAACAATAAAAATAAATTGCACTAAATTCGTACAAACTATAAATCTAAAATGATTCAATAATATTCTTAAATGATATAATAAAAACATTTGCAATCCGATTAATAAATACGGGATGAAATGGGATAAACACCCTTAAATTATAAGTAAATAATGAGCTGGACTTGTGAGAACAATATAGATGAAATAAAACAATAACACACAATCTCACAACAAATACGTTTAATAAATCAAACGCGTTTCAACGACAAAGTCGCCATCCTCAGTGATAAAGCCACAAAAGCCAAAGTACAACT
>JAGFPH010008115.1:18845-36067 GCA_018207615.1 Philaenus spumarius | reverse complement strand
GCGAGAAAGTTGTAGATAATAAAATTATCTACAACTTTTATTGCAAACATTTTTTTATAAAACTGCTGGTTCGATCAGTAATGCAATGAAAACACAAAACTTCATTTAACTGCTGTCCCGGGGCGACGCACGGCCGGCCGTACCGCGTTTTGCCGCATATTGTTTTGCGACAACAATTGACTTAACATATTATTATAAATATTTTTAATAGATATAACTTAATAAATGTTTTTCTAAAATACATTTAAGATTTACAGTAATAAAATAGATCAAATCTAACTAGTATAATGCCTACAACGGAAAGTGTATTGTAATACTGTAAAATCCTTCAGTTGTATTACAATTTCATAATGTGATTTAAATTCATAACATACGGTTATATGTAATAAGTAACAGTATATTCCAAAAGGGTACATTGCTATATTCATTTACTTATAATATTATTTTAGTTTAATGATATTTTCTCAGTATACATTAGATAGCTCATGAAGAATAACAACTTTTGTCCTCATGTATTAAACACCGACAAATTGGATACATAATATTCTAAGGCAAACATGGCTGAAAAATAAAAACAATGGCAATGGTGCTGTGAATATTTTTAATTTACATAAATGTAATAAAATACGGTAAACAACTTACAAAATAATTACTTTGGTGTTTTGTTCCCTGATTGTACCCATTTTGACATTTTTTGTGTACTTTTTCTATTGTCTACTACTTTATTCAGTCTATTCAGATGCCTTATCCTAATTATAGTCCTTAATTTAGCATAGAGTTTAATTGCCATCGGGCAGACACTGGATCTTTTTAGCATTGTTAAAAAATGAATGACACTGTTTATTACATTTCGAACTTTTTACTGAAATGTTTTTTTGCTTGGTTGAGGCCATTTTCAAATTAGTTTTAGTTGTCATTAACCTTTTAAATTTTTTTGCATTTACTTTAATTTTTTGTTTAGCTTTTTGTAGTTCGCTTTTTAGTGCGAGCAATTCACTTTCAATGGCTTCAATCTTTTTTTGTTTTTCTAAACAATTTAAACAATCAGTGATGTTCTCTTGACTACATGATGTGTTAATACTTTGACTACTTACATTAATAGAATTACTTTCAATATCTTCTGTCATTGATTCAACATGTTCCAATCTAGGTTTTTTAGGGCTTAACGTTTTTAAGCGATCTAAAGCTGCTTTCTTAATTATACGATTGTTGTGTCTTTCATACCTTAAGTTTTCATGGTGGTCTTCGTCACTCGTCCTATTTAAGTTGATCGATGGAACAGCACCCTTTTTCAAAATCTTTTTTTGTGGCAAGCCAAGGAGTCTGTTTTTCATATCGTCCTCATAATCACTAGGAAGAAAGTGGTCACTACAAATCCTAGCATTGTTTTTATTTATAGGATCTGCCCTTTTGCATTTAATTTCCCAAATAGAACTGATCGCTGGATCTTTAGGAAATGTGTGATAAACAACACCTTTAGTTTTTCTTTGATAATTTGCGCACGTTGCTACAGAACAATTAACACAACCATCGTAAACAATTAGAGTACAACTCACATTTCACCACACACTATCACCAACAACACTACTATAAAACTGTAACACACACATGACAGAACGCGGTGAGAAACGCGACTAATAAGCCAAGCCGGGTAGCAGCCACGTGGTCCGCGAGTGTCCTTGTAGCTACGTCATCGAGGGGGGAAGTAGGGGAGGTGGCGGGGCCGGGCGGCGCGCTCAGACTTCAAAGGAGTGGGCTAGCCCTTGTTAGTTAGTCCTGAGGTCCACTAGTATTATATAAATTAGGTTTATTAGAAATACTTGTATTTCAAGTTTAATATATTTTTGTATTGTATGTATTCCTCTAATTGTATGTCATATACAAATAAATATCAAATTTAAACAATGCACAATAGTGTACCATTGTTTCTTTATTTTTGCCATATTACCAGTGTGACTATTCTTTTAACTTCAAAATTGGATAGTCTTTATATAAAAAATATAAAAATTTGCCTAAGATGTATTTACTTAAGCTTAGTACCTCAATGTTGTTAATTTTAATGTAAAAATAAGTACGACTTTTGAAAGACTATAATATTACATCTACATTAAATAAACAATATTTAAAAGTTACGTAGTATTTGTATATAATATAAATATATTATCTAATCATATTATGGCATACAAATCAATGTTTCGCAATAAAAGAGTAGTGCTGTCTAGAAAAGGAAACAGACTCCGACTCTGTCAAAGCATTTTTCGAGATAATCCCGACAAAGTGAAGAGTTTCTACTTAAGAAGTAAAATCGAAATAAGCCGGTTTAGAATAAGTCGTGACGGCATGAAAACAAATTGTTTTTCTAAAAATAGTATTTTAAGATATACTCTGATATAACCTTACTTTGTGCAGATTTCTTCTTACATTGTTATCGTGTATATTTATACATTTTATGGACGTAAAATTGTTTATACTTTGTATACTAACAGGTTAAATAATCAATCTTGTGAATTTAATAAACCGTGACTACAAGAAAGAAAACGAATTAGTCACTACGATTCAAATAGAACGGACTTATGTGATCTAGTATTTTTTTTTATTAGCCGCACAAATAAAAAGCAATGTTTGGTAAATCGTCATTTAGATATATTTAATTTGTAACTATTCTATAAGAATGATTTCTGTTTTTAGTATGAAGTATTTTTTATTTGATTTAGGTATTCTTTTTCATGACAGAACTAAAAGATTTAATTTTGTTTAACAATAAGTTACCGTATACGGTTCTGCCACGTGACTTCTTTATTATTTTTTTCCTAACGCGTTTCAAAACTTTTGCTTCATCTTCAGAGTGTTTCACTCAATATGAGTTCGTCATACATTAAAATTTACAGTTACAGACACACATAAAACATTTACACAAACACATGGAACAACGCGACACACACTGTGGGCACTGTTTCACTGCCGTCGGACTATTTTCCTTACAAAAGGAATTGATGTAATTGCACAAAATGTAACTTATTTGCCTGTGATTTTCACGAGGCTTACTAATGATTTAATAAATTTACATTTAGCAACTGACTATATTGATAAATGTGTGAAATAAATTGCGTAATTTGAAAGTCAAAGTAAATTAATCAAACGAGATTACTAAATTACATAAACATACTTTAAATGCAGTATTTAACATGAACACTTCTAAACCACATTATTAAACTCAGTCATTTAGACTAACAAGTTTAAACAAAAAACAGTAGTTGTTTTTAAGTTAAAAGATCTCTTTCTTAAAATCAATCTTGTTTGTAATATTAATCGCAGAAGAGTCGGGAATTTATGAGCTTTGATGTCTTACGTCAAGAGAATTACTTAAGTTTAAGTGCAGAATATCTGTCTAGGCAGCGTTGCCTGTATTACCTGAATTGAAGTTTGAATATTTAATGCCTACGTGTTCACTCCATCTCTGGCACGGCTTGTTGAGGAATATTTTCTTCCTAGTCAATGTATATAATATAATGACTAAATGTTCAATAGTTTGTTGGATTTTATACTACATTTAAAAAAGTTATACTTTACGTTCTAAAATACTGAGAAAAATGTTATTTCTTAAAACACGTAAGGCAAACGACTGCTTGCAAAAAAATAACACAAAATTCCTACCACAAATGTACATCCATAGGAAAAGAAATAAAATGTACTTTGTTTACATAAAATTGTAACACAGGTATATGTTTACGTTTTAATGTCGTTATGGTTCATTAATTGATGTCAGCGTTTTAAAATCCATACATAATTTATAAATTAATAAGAATTTGATTTAAGAAAATTCATTAGTTTATAGAAAACCTAAATAGTATTGAAATAAGGATATGTTAATTCTACAAGAACCCAGCGGCCGATAGACCGATTTCCCTGTCTTTGGGATTAAAATCATTTGGTGTTTTCTACAATATATGAACTATTTTTTCACAATTAATGACCCAAGTTTTTGAGGTTGAGAAAGAAATGTTAAAATTTAGTAACATTAAAGTTTACAATGCTATTAATTTAACCCGTATTTGAAAACTTAAATTTAAAATAACTTAAATTTGTATAACTATTACAGTGTCCACTCTATAAAAACTAACTTCTTGAAACATTTTTAGGTCTTTGAGCTTAAAATCCACATTATTAACGTACACAATTTAGGTTTTCTTTCCCATTGCTTGACTAACTTCATTAAATGGCGGCAGATTAAGGATAGTTGGTTTAGAAGTAAAATTTCTGAGGGGTTTTCCACACCCTTGGGATGATACTCTCTTGTGCTTAAGTATTTTATCCTTCTCTGAACGTAATTTGAACTATTTTAAAAATAAATACTAAACATCTTTCAGTTGCCTACAAACAAAACATTCCTGAATTTTACGTGGAAATTTGTAATCCATAAAGTGACCGACAATTAACAATGTTTCCAAGTTATGTTTTTAAATTATATTATTTTCTAGAAAAGACACTTGTTTTGTAAATACAGCTAAATAACAATTTGTTTGTTCACGTTTACTATATTTTAGAGCTAATAAACCGTATTATTCGAATACTAAAAATGAAAATAATAATAACATGGAAACTGTATTAATCTTTACTGAATATCTTATGGTGATTACATCTTGCGAGTTGTTTAAAATAGAGACTTGTAGTGCTTATTTTTTTTTTTTAACTCAAACTAACCATCTAACCTCAAATTCTTTGAGTACATCAGATTTTCAGTTGAACGGTAGGTCCCACAATGCAAAATTCATTGTATATAATATACAATATGGCTGGACGAGTGTTCATAAAAAGGTGTGGTTTGGTCGGCACCTCCATTAGCTGAAGCTGAAATTAACCATTAAAAGAAAAATAACATAGAACGGTCGCTTCAAGTATAAAGAGAAATACTTTTTACTGGTAGGTAGATTTACCTAAGTCTTTAAAATCCCGTGTATTATAATGCCCTTTAAATAATGATTTCTCCCGGTATTAATAAAACTGGTATTAGTTTACCAAAAAATTGTTTTATTGGAGTTTTTTCAAGCGCTTTAAACTTAAAACATTCCGCTTTGCATTAGTTTAGCCTAAATGAAATAAAATGGAGCCAACAAAACCCCTTCTTGTAATAAACTTATTTTTAATGTAAAATATGTATGCCCTTTTTTCTATGTTAACTGTTTTATAGTATTTTATATAATTGCAGCATATAACGAATTCGTATACATAGATCATATAGTTATTCAAACTACCAAAACCTAAACACAAGTTTTTTGTCTGTCTGTATGTCTAACTGTCTTTTTGTGCGGACAAATCTCCGGAATGTCTGAACCAATTTTTACAAAACTTTCATTACCGTGCAAAGAACTATTTAGAGAATATTTTAAACTACTTCGAAAATATTTAAAATTCCTGTAAAAAATTTAAAAATTATGAACCAAAGTAGGGAATTTGTGGTTTTTACAGTGTGTTACCGCAGGGGTAGGCCAGCAAAGCGAGCTATTTTAGCCAATATTTTGTTCATATATTAAACTCATAATTATTCCAAGATAGACAAATAGTTATTTCAATTGTAAAAATCTAATTGAGTAAATTGATCAAGTTTTCATAACATTTTATTATATACACATGTACGATTCTAGAAAAATTTAGAAAAATCTTGTTCACGTACAAATAATATTTTGAACTTTGTTTTATAAATGCTGACACGATAGAAATGTCTTTACTATTACTTGCATCTTTCATAAGGTATACGGTTCCAGTACTGAAAGTTGGAAATGATTTTAAAGTGTATTAAATACTAGTTTCGTTGTACTACATAATATAATCTTATATCATACATTTAATTACTTGGAATTTTGATCTTGAGTTTAAATTTAATTATTGTACCACCTTTAAAGAATTAATGACAACAAGTTGGAATGCGTGCTGGGCTAAGACTAAGATGGTACGTACAATCCTATAAGAATTAAAACTGTACGGAGTACAGCAAAATATCTGTAACCTTACCTTATTTAAAGTTGATATTGAACACCTGAGTTAGCTATTTACAGGAAATAAAATAAATACAATTCATATAACAAACAGTTTGTTTATTAATTACTTGCAAATTGATATGAAAAAAGCATATGCACTTAAAGAAAAGATTTAAATTGATATGCCCTTAGTTATAATTGAAAAGAAATTTAAGAATAGTTTACCTTTACAATATTGATTTTGATTAAATTTAAAAGATCCCTCCCCTAAAGTAAAATTAGAAAAACCCTCCCAATTTATAATAAAAGATGTATTACAATTTATTAATTTTTACAAGATTACAAGATTAAATACATTGCACCATGGATTTATTAATAACATTTGTTTTGTTGGCCAACCTTAATACTAAGTCAAATTAAATAATAAAAATAATGGCGTTTAGTGATTTTCCGAGACGTCTCTCATTTAAGAAAAAAAAGGTTTTTTAAATTTAAAATGAAACCCTTGGGAATTGTAGTTCCAAAAATTTTGCTAGCTGTCCCATCCAAATTATTTAATTAAAAGAAATTTACATACAGCCTTTATCAGATTATTTTTGTATTTTTCTTGGTATAAAATAGCCTTCATTAATTCTGATTTTAAGACACAGGTAATTGCTATTTTGAATTATATATAAATTATCTATTAATAGTCACTGATATTTCACTAAGTTGGTGTTTTACACTAACAGTTCTTTTGAAGACAGAAATTTTCAAAATTTAAGCTTATTCAGTTTTTTTGTTGGTCATTGTTGCACCAGTTGTACACTATGAAACAAAATACAACATAATTTTAGTTTCAGAACCAAAAGGTTAAGTGCAAAAATCATGTGCAAAACAGAATTGTAATATTATGCAAGAAACTGAATGTATGTTCGTGCAAGAAACTGTATGTTAACATATTGTTTTATAAAATTAATCATAGAAAACTTTGAACAGAGATTATTACTCTACTAATATGTTTCTCCTTTATATAGCACAAAAGGCTACTATATTTTAAACTGAAATTTGCTGAAGGCTTATAGGCTGTATCATAGGGTTAAAAGAAATGGCTGTATAGGTTAAATTTACTTATAGATTAAGAAAATTACTCTGTAACTGCAGATATATAATTATAGTTAAAATTTACAACAGTACAAATTAATATAGCAACTCAGATGAAAATATAATTAAGAATTTGTTTAAATCTTGACCTGGTAACAGATGTCAAAATGTTTAAACGTATTCACATGTTTTGTAATGTAACGAACTTGACCGTCCGGTTTACTAAATGAATAACCTTCTCGACATTACTGGTTTTCCGCACTTTGTGAACGACTATTTTTGATTTAAGAACTAGTTTACATTTCACTTCGCGTTTTACAAGATTTTTACTTTGCCATGAGGTTTTCGAAGTTTTTCATGTCGGTCGTTGAAGGTCTTTTCTAGTTCAAGGTTAATTTCAAAGAGAAAGACGAACGGCATTACTTGCCTTTATCTACGCATGCACTTAGCACTGCCTTATGCAGTCTTGATAGTCAGCTGTTTGAGTTATGTTCGCTACCCACTAGATACCGTGGGCGTTCAGTGTATTAAGCAGGGATTTAATTTTTGTTTGACGAGAGTGCATTTTTGCTTCAAATAGTGGCTCTCTATTTAAATAACGGCACATTATACAGTCATGAAAGCAACATTTTCAGCTGGACAAAGTACAAGTATATTATTAAAATGCTGAGTTTATGTTCAATTTGAACAGTTTGTTAATTTTGACTGACTCATGTTATATGAAATTTTTGTTGACTGTTTTAAAGAAAGCTAATTTCAATGCAACGGTTTTTTTTTTAGTTTAGTGTAACTGACACTTACACTATTTTGTAAACACATTTGATAGTATTCCTTTATCAATTTTATATTTTCACTCTTACAAAAGATTTTGAAACGTTAATCGTCGTTTTACTATGTCAATAATTTAAAATTGTATATTAAGTTGGTGTATTTGTCAAATTAAATTAAAAACATCTCTTCAATCAATAGATGTTTTACAATAAACCCAAATGTTTTGTTGCAGCTAAATATATAAAAAAATTATTAATTCCGTTTTTTATTTAATAATTCGTTTTTTAAAATACGAATTGTATAACTTTTGTTAAACCACCAGAAGGTAACTGAGAGTTGTTTAGTCTTTATATTTCTACGTATTTAACCAACACATCATCAAACTTCGTGTAACGTACAGAGCGGCTCATTAGCCAATGTAAAATATACACGCCATAGCCTCGATAGTTATTATGTCTTGTTTTTATATTCGTTTTAATATTATTCAAATTTATTACTGCTACCTTTAATTAATTAGATTCAGTACAATGCATATATTCAATTAACTTAGTTTTGTATTTTGAGCCTATTAAAAATGCTTAAAAAAATACAACATTCAAATTATATAAATAAATGTAATTAGTGCGGTTCTTTAATACTATCTAGTGCTGCTTCTGAAAAATATCTTTAAAATACGTACAAAATATTTCATTGTAAAAATGTTTTCTTAAAATATCTAATTTACTATCTTAAACAAATATAATTGAAAATGAAAATAATGTTGTGATAATACCAAGTCACAATTTTGCTTCTTCTGCCCTGTACGTTGTTGATTAAACTTTACTCTTTATCTCGTATTTGTAATACTAATACAATATTGACAGTTTTCCCATTTCTAAACGTAACATCAAAGAGAACACTTCTCGACTTTTATATTATTTTATTTAAATATTTCTTTGTACTCCGATGTTGTTCGATTATTCGAGTGTTTTATTAGAAACGGATTTTTCATTTATTTTCAATTGAATTAAATATCCTTAGAACATGTATATTCTTAGAATGCATGATACTAAGATTTAAAATTAGAAGCTTGAATTAAAAAAAAATCTTAATAGTTTAGATAAGTTTTAGTAGGTATTTAAATATCAAACTAAACGAGGTACCATTTATACCTAAACAAAACATAACTAACAATAGTTATTGGACTCACCGCCAGCAATCCTTTGAAGTTTTTATCTTCAATAAAAGTCACTACACGTTCAATTGTGTACACTACACGTGTTTCGGTCATTTGTCGTCCATCGTCGGGTGATAAAAAACACTTAATTTAAAAACATTTAACACAAAATTACATTTACACAATACTCGCGCACAATAAAAACATATAAACGTCTACGCTACCATATCTTTATGCCCACATAACTATTAAAGATAACATTAATTGTATAATCAAGTGTATGTTAAAGTAAAGTATAGTTTTTTTAGTGTAAATATCTCTCAGAACTTCTTTTAAAAACAAATCTGTAACATTTTCAATAATTGGAAGTGCATAAAAAACCGAAAGAAGAAAATACTATCTAGCTCAACCTATTTATATTCTAATGCTACTGAAACAAATTATCTGTTATAAATGTTTTATCAATATCAATAACCAATTTTAGTGATAATCAGTAAAAGAGGTTTTTTTAAACCAGAAAGATTAAGTAAATCATATTTAATATTTTCTGAAGTTCGTTACTTTAGCTTGCAATAGTGTTTGCGTGCCTTGTTATAGAAACAAAAATTACTTTACTTTTATGTGCGATAGTATACAATGCTCAGAGGTCGATTGTGACTTGACTATAAATGTACAAACTATTTGATCAAACTACATAACCGTATTTCTAACATCTGGAAATGTTCACATAGAATGTAGTAAACTACTAAACGAAAATAGTGACATAACTGGATAACAGCAAAGGTAAAACAATATGATAAAGGCGTACTTGATTTTAGCAGCCATGATTTAAAGAGACTAAAGTCTTGGCAGAAAAATAATGCCATTTAGCGAGTTTGCCAGATTACAATTTGTTTGTTACCGGTACTTTGAAATCTTAAAATATTTCTAAGTAAAGTTTTAAAAATAAAAATTACAATAATTTCAATGATTTAGAACTATATATTTCTTTTGAAAAAAAATGCTAATTGTTTCCAATTTCTGAAATTATTATTGTTTTGTTTTACAAAGTAAGTATGAAATGGCTTCGTACATATTTTTACTTCCAGTACAATTAACATGTAAATTTTATCGTGTGATTTAATGTTCTTTCACGTTCCACGTTTTTAAAACATTTGTAACTATTTTATTATTTATGTAGAATAAAACTGATAAGGATTAAACAACCTACAGTTTTCTTGGACATATTAATAAATACTGAATGACTTTCATTTTAATGTTTTTACATTGAATTATTATTAATTTTTAAAACAAATTTACCCTGTATAGCCTAAAATACATCGTTCCGTGAAACTTTTCTGAATAGAACGCTACCGCGATTCTAATTTTATTTTGAGATACTATACTATTTGCAGCTCATGATAAACCAATGTTTCATACATTGTATGATGATCATTTAAGTAGATATAAATTCTACTCAAATTGCATTACTCCTCTTTTATGTGACAGATTTTAGTAAACTATGTTTCTTACCAAAAGAAGCATGAAGACAAGAATTAAAGAACATTTTTCGCATTTAAAGTACAGTAGGCCAGATCAATCTGCTATGGCTAAACATTGTTTAGATGTGAACCATCTTTTTAAATATAAAACTCTGTGTTATTGAAAAATGTAACTAAACTTAACACAATAGATGCTTGGGAAACATTTTATATTAACAAAAATCGTAAAATAATCGTAGATAATGAATTAGGACCCATACAAAATTCAATGTTAATATAAAAATAATGTATTGGTAGGTGACTATTATTAGGTTTAGTTATATAGTTAATGTTAGGCTAGTTTTAATAATGCGAGGCAATTGTTAACGCCTTACTAATGCAACGCAGTCTTAAGCCACGCCGCTTTGAATAAATACGGGATTTGAAACACTGTTAGATTAGTTATAGTTTGACTATTGCAGCTCGTGCTCCACTGAAGATGGTGATTTTGTTGTTGAAATACGTTTGAGTTAATAAAGGTATTAGTTGTGAGATTTTGTGTTCAAAATTTATTCTGTCACAGGTAAAACTCAAGATTTATTTATAACTGTGTTTTTGATTAGATTTAGATATACGTTCGCTATACAATAATAGCTGAAGTCTATACTTTTTTTATGTAGTAAGATTATATTTTTTACGCAACCCTTCGCCCATTAAGGAAGGACAACTAACCTTGTAAATTTAAAATCATATTCTTCTCAAAAACAGTACAGCATGTAAAAACGCATTACGAAAACCTTCTTCTAGAGCATTCATTTTTATATATTAAAGTTGTCTCTATTAAAAGGTATTTTTTATATTCCTACTAGCAGTCGCGTTTTTCGATTTGACACCTTTACCCATAAATTCGCATGAGTATTACAAATTTAATCAAGCTGTGGAGCCTAATGATTTGTAAACTCTGTTGAATTTCCAGCATTATTAAATAACGTAAGGGAAAAGTTGTTACATCGTAAGGAACTTGAAAAACTGCTATATTTCACTGCCATCTTAAATAAGGCTCATTCATTCCCTAGTGAAACTTTTTGCTGACTCGGAAACCGAAATGTATATATCACCAACTAAATAAGGAGAAGACAAGTTAACCTTTTCTGTTTATGTTAGAGCTTCTTTTCGTTATAAAATACACAAATTTTTTTATAAAATATTATAAGAATGTGAATTAATAATTATATATTTCATCGTCTGTATGAAACTGTTTTTATACTTCTTTACTTCAATAACAACAAACATGCAAATGTTTTTCCCACAATTAATCTAAATACATTCAAACTGTTGTTACAAAAGTAACAATTTTGTGAGATTATGCATTTTCTTCAGTATGCATCCAAATCTTTTAAGAAAAAGTTCCAGTTACTTTTAACTTTTACTAGTTTTATCTGCTGCTCCCTTTCATTGTCTAACTGGTATAAAGTAAAAATGCTAAAAAACATACTATAATAATAAATAAATAAAATAATTATATCTAAAAGAATATAAATTATATAATTTATTTTAATAAATTGTTTATATTATGGATATGATTATGGAATTACGAACTATAAATATTTTAGTTAACCAAATACGTTTAAGTTATAGAACTTTACCTACAATTTATTTCAAAAACTTAATGTATATTACTGTATATTAAGTACTTTAGTAAAGTTTCAACTTTATAAAGATTAACCTCTGCACATTCATGATTCAAATTATGAATTTTAAACTTATTTCACGTCGGAAAAGATGTCTTTCAAGATTTATAATTTTAAGATATAATTTGTAAAAACTCTACTTCTTGTTTAAACGGATAATGCTTGCGGCAAGAAATTTAATTAAGTGAATTTCTTTTTCTGGTTTCGAATACTATTTACTACTGCTTCTAGTAATACAATAATATATTGAATTAGGGCAACCCACAAGAATTGTTTGTAAGTCAGTAAGTGATTGTTACATTTTCCAAAACAGATAACCTTCTATTTTTAAACAGTGGGTAAGTTGTGGTGATATTTTATTTGGTGGTTGACTTGTAAAAACAAAACTAAGAACATTTTTCCAACTAAAACTTAAGAATATTGTTCGAAATAGCAAATGAAGATAACTTGACACCATATTTTTTGCCTAATACAACACTATTAAAGCTATACAAAGTTTTATAAATTTCTTGATTTATTGTAGCCAGTGTTACGTTGTAGTTAGTTTTAAAACTTTACAATTGTTTTGGTCTATTAATGCCAACAGACTAATTACAGAACAGACTAATGTTTGGCAGAACAGACTAATTACAGTTAATACATTCGCACATTTTAAACATATTTATTTGTTGATATAACGTGGCTATATTAAACTACTAATAGGACAGCCTTAACTACTTTCAAAGGGTTTCTTAAATTGAAGTGAAACATATCGGACTAGGCAGGGATGCATATGCATATAATACCTGAATCGGAGTTTTAGTATTCAATGCTTGTTTAAAGTGTTAGTTTACTATATCTCCGCCAGGGCATGTTACGTAATATTCTTTTACTTTATACTTTATGAAATAAAATACAAGTTTTTATGATTGTCTAGACATTGATCAGAGGATAAGTAAATTACTAAACTCTTAATGGACTACACCCACCTTATTGCTGTTCCAATTGTATATAACTGCTATACAGGACGCGTTATCGTCAAATAAAAAATTCTTCGAAGTCTTCACGCCACACCACAAACACAAAATACAACACAAAATCCTTTGAACGAATACAGTATATACAAAATCACGACGCTTCACGAAGAACCTATAACACTTCGCGTCCTCGGGTGATGTAGTCTGTGTTTCCGAACGCCTAACACAGGTTGACTGAGAAGGTCGTTCATAGGTTCAACCCTCACTGCGTTAATATTATTAATTCCTACATTAGGCCTGTCAAAAAAATCTCTGTACTTCATTCTTATTTAAAGGGAAATAAACAGTACTTACGGTGGAACTTGGCTGGGAAATACAGTTTTCCTTCAAGGACATTTTAGCAGTATTTTTGAAAACTCTCTTTCACCAGTTAGAATCTTTCAGCAGATGGAACTCCTCAACCCAAAGAATAGCACGGTTGTTTGCTATGACATGTTCAGCAATTTTAGACCGATTAACTTCGCCCGTTGTTATGTATTTTTTATGCTAAGAAACACGTTTTGTTTTATGGACGAGAAGTTTGTCCCACATATGACAACCCACACTGACAGGGTAAGTTGTACACAATGTTTTGCTATCCAAATCCATATTTTCAGGTTTCCAGCCACAGCCTAGGTTTCAAAACTTATTTGGCAAACAACAACCGCTCAAAACCTAAAGATATTACATAGACGAGGGCTAAGAACACCTCCCATCGGAAAGCCAATGGTTTGTTTATAAAATCCATCATCAAACTGGAAATAACTGGGTGTAGTACACACTTTTAACAATTTCCCCAATATTTCAACAGGAATTTCTGTTCTGTTTTTTAAGGTAAGATCGTCAGGTAATTCTTCAACAACTACATCCAAAGTGTCAACAACAGGAACGTTCGTAAACAAATTGACAACATCAAAACTTACAATAAGGTCATTGACATCAATATTGACATCCATTAGTACATCTGCAACATGCTCGTTGTTTCTTACAAAACTATCCGAGTGACCAAACAGATGAGATATAATTGGTTTTAGGAATTTTGACATATTGTAGGCCGGAGAATCAGTAGAACTAACAATAGGACGCAGGGGTACATTAGGCTTGTGTAACTTAGGATAAGTGATAAAATGTGATTTAGTCCAAGACATACAATTTTATATTTGTGGTATTTACAATCATTATAACTTAAGAATATTAACTGTTCTTTGTGGATCGTCGCAGGATCATTTGTGATTAAAATGTCTTATTAGTGCCAGGTTAACCTACTAAAATAAAGTGTAGTTTTAAAAGAACTTAAACTTTTTTGTTATTTTATAATTTCAATTAATCACTTATATATAAAATTAGCTACTATATATTATACATTTTTCAATAAAAGTATGCTAAATTTTTTTTCGATATATATAGGATGGAACATAGTTACTGTTAAAAACTTCGGGAAATGGTTAAAAACTTGGAAAAATCAAGTATAATATTTTTTCGAACAACTCTTCATTTTCCAAATATCCGCCAATTTGTTTATTTTATTAAATAATTAATATCTAGAGAACGGTTTAACCGATTAAGTTCAAACTTGACATGCAGTTTAAATTAACAATGGTCTATCTTAAGAACAATAAGCAATCATATCCAATCATGCGTTTCAAAATGGCGGCTGTTTGAATATTTCAAACCTAAATTAATCAAAACCCATACATTTAAAAAAAAATGTCAAGACACTTTTTTTGTAGCCCTTTTGATTCCCTATCGGTTGGTGTAACTGTTAAAACAATCGAACGAAGGAAACTAGCTAAGTTATGTGTAATAATTGGTATATTCAACCCGGCATTTTATACCAACACAGTAAATGCTACATTATTGTATGTACATTTGCTGTCATTATCTTAAACTTAAGTGTTATTCTTCATCCGATTATTTTGAAAAATAAATCATCTCATAGGGAATTAAAAATGCTACAAAAAAGGTACCTTGAATTTTTTTGTTAAAATCTACGGGTTTTGATTAATTTAGGTTTGAAATATTCAAACAGCCGCCATTTTGAAATGTATAATTGGATATAATCGCTTATTTTTCTTAAGTTAGATCATTGTTATATTAAACGTCTGCCAAGTTTGAACTCAATCGGTTAAACAGTTCTATATATATTAATTATTTAGTAAAATAAACTAAATGGCGGATATTTGGGAAATGAAGCGTTTTTCGAAAAAAAATATTATTCCTGATTTTATATTTACTTTGAACCCATAGAACCATTTCCCGAAGTTTTTAACACTAACTTTGTTCCACCCTGTGTAATGTATGCATTATGTAATAGTATATTATTTACCAAGGATATCAGTAATTATTTACAATACAAAAAGTTACGTAGAACATTGCAAGAGAGAAAAGCCAATTAGGTTAGTAATTATGATATAAAGGGTTTAATTAAACCGTTAATAAGAGCTAATTAGGCAGTTTTGCTCCAATTAATGTCAGTATAAAGTGCTATCTTTTAGCATCATCATTCTTATCACGAGAAGAAATAAAATCAGATTAAAAGAATAGATTGCAGTAATTCGTATATTTAATTATAAACCGAAATAATTCATCTGAAATCATTGTTCTTTATATAAAAAAATGAATAATTGTATTGAATCCTTTTAAATAAAATCAGTAGTTTCTCGTTTCGAAGATATTACATGTTTGTTATACGTTGTTATAAGCTCAAAGTTATGTTACAAGTTTAATTTATATATTAACTAGCACATTACCCGCGGCTTCGCTCGCATTGACCTTCAGTATGTAAATGATTTTGTTTATATCAGTTGTGGTAGGTTGGTACTTAATAATATATAGCAATAGATGGAATAAAAAATTTAAAAAAACAAAATGAGTTTGTGGAAGCATTATTTAAATTTGTTTATTTACAATACTTCTTTGTATACTACATTTTTTGTTTTTCTTTCTGGTTGTAGAATTACGAGGCTGTTAGCAGAGCTTACACGAGAACAGCCAACGTAAAATTGTCCATGTGAAAAACAGTCATTTCTTAAATCAATGCCTGCAACTTTTAGTGACTGACCCTGCGATTTATTAATGGTAATTGCATAGCACACTTTGATTGGGAATTGTAGTCGTTTGAACATGAAGGGATAATCGGAAGGAATCATCGGGATGAGTGGTATAAACACAGTTTCCCCAGCTCCACAACCTGTAAAAATAGTTGCTTCTATCACATTGTTGTTTAAAGACTTTACTTGCAATCTAGTGCCATTGCATAGTTTTGGAGGTACCAGATTCCTTAACAACATTATTGGTGATCCAATTTTATTATTTAAATCATGAGGAGGCAGGCCTGTTGGATTTAAACTTTGTAGAAACTCAACTGGATAGTTTACAATTTCCTCTGCTTCCACCATAGAGTCAATAGACTTGTATTTAAATTTCTTGGTAGGGAGTTTATCTAATAAAACATCATTTATGATTGTGGCTGTGTCATTCTTAGGGGTGAGAATTGATCTTTCCATTAACCAATTTGTATCTTTTAATTTAGACTCGCTCAAACCAGGATAAATATTTTCACACAACGTTTTCAAATCACTGACAAATTTACATAAGTTTTGTGGAATATTTACTTTGCCATCTTCTTCAGCTAACATTCCATTGCCAATTTCAAGAAGTAATTTGGAGAATTCTTCAGCTTTATTGTTGCCTTTGAGATGAACTCTCATATTAATATTTAAAGATAAAAGTGTAATTTTTGGCCACAGGTATGAGGTTTTGAGGCAGGCATTTACTTCGTCAGCACGCGTGCCACGTGGAACAATTGGTAGAGTTTGCCGGAAGTCCCCGGCGAGTAGTACTGTCATACCACCCATCATACATTTACTATTCCGAATGTCTTGCAGCGTTCTATCCAAGGCTTCTTACTCCTCTCTTGTGTGACATAGTGCATTCATCCCATATAATCAATTTGCAGTCTTTAAGGACTTGAGCTGTATCACAATGTTTTGAAATATTACAGAGTGGACTATCATAGGAGTTTAAGTTTAAAGGCAATTTAAAAGCGGAATGTGCGGTTTTTCCACCGTGTAATAAAGTTGCAGCTATAC
>JAGFPH010008115.1:2288-15723 GCA_018207615.1 Philaenus spumarius | reverse complement strand
TGAGACGGGCTCGCTTCGCTCAGCCCGCTCAAGTCAAAAATTATAAAAAATAATTTTCCATAACTAATTGTAAAATCGACTAAGTCTTTAAGACAGGCTTAATCAGTGATAGACAAGCTTAGAAAGCAAGGTCCAAGGCGACTCGTTCAAGGCCAAATGTAGAATTGTCGGTGCAAGTTCATAAGAACAATGGAAAAATTAAATATTCAAATTTAGTTGATATTTTTGTATAAAGCAAAGTAAATGGATTAATTTATATAAGTAAAGTTTTTTGATAAAATGAAAGGTGTTAAAAGTATGCGTAAGACTAAAGTAAAACAAAAAACCAAAATTGGTAATTTTGAAATTTGGAAAAAAGTAAAAAGTGTAAATTATAGATAATTAACGTCATTAAAGGTTAACAGTAGGAAGGTAATTTATAGATTTAACTCAAGAAGTACTCAATCAGTTTCTATAAAACTGTTAAAACATTTAGAGTTCAAATCATGTAAAAACTGTGTAAACACCTTTGAAATAGCAATAATGATGTAACAATCTTTATCATACTAACTAGCTCTTTGGACATCGATGTAAATTGAGTATTCGGCCGACATTATTAGTTTAACCAATGAAAATCATATTTATTTGTAAGCTATTTTGCTTTATATTTTTTAAACTTCTTTTAAAAAAATTAACATTATGTGCGTTTTTCGAGCATCTGTTGCAACACTTATCTACATTTCGATGATAGGCTTTAAATATTTGTACTAAACTGTGTTATATCGTAAAAATAAATTATTTATGATTTTAATTTCTCAAAATAAAATAATTGTTAAGTATGTAAATTCGATTAACTATATAATTAAATTTTAGGAAACTCTTTATCGGGAATGGGGGGATGTGGGGGGGGGGTCAGGTCAGGACCGGGGATTTGAATTGAAACCCTTTTAACACGTTCACTGCTAAGGACGCACATGTGAGCTTGACTCTGAACACTATGAAAAGGGACCCACAGTGCATGCACGCCAACCCCATATTGGGAGTATTTTCAATACACAATTAATTCATTGCGTGCTTCGCACGCCAACCCCCGTATTGGGAGAATTTTCAATACATAGAACATTGCGTGTTTTGTTAGAGTAAAGTATTTTTGTTGAACCTTCATAGTTTTCTCGAAAAATTCTCGAAAAAGTGCTCCATTTTTCATCTTGTTTATTTAGTTGTAAACTTTTTTTAGTAAAACATCGAGTGAAGGTATGCATTTCATTTTTGATTTGTCATAATTTGTGAAGAGATAACTTCCATTGGCCCGTTGGGCACTTTCGCTTGATTATGTTTCTGAAATTTCGCGTCACACAACTTTTTGCGTAGACACAAGTCAGAGCGTAGAGAGGGAATAGGCTATATATAGACAAGTAAGCGCGTGGAGAGGGAATAGACGATGCATAGTATATAATAATACGTTATTATAATTATTATAATATTAATATATTATAATAAGTAAGAATAAGAAAATAGTGACTACTATAATTTAAGCATTATTTTTTTAGTGACTAATGATTTTGAGTGAGGTATTAATGTATGCACTCTATATAGAATTATATGAAATTAATATGTAAGGGATAGTTTTAATAATTATTATAATGTATTATTAAGTATGCGACATTATATTAAATATGCGAAAAATAAGCATACTTATAATTAATTATAATGTAAGCAGTATTTATTTAGTGACTAATAATTTTGAGTGAGGTATTAGTGTATGCACTCTACATAGAATTCTAAGAATAATTCAATATGTAAGGGATAATTATAATAATTATAAGGGATTTTAATTATTACAATAAGAAGGATTAAACATTAGAATACATTATTAGATTGTACATTAGCCAATAAATACTGCTTACATTATAATGATCACTATTTTTCGCATACTTAATATAATTATCTATATATATATATATATAATCCAAATACCACTCATTGACTCATCACGATTTCTCAAAAAAAAAAACTAATCAACGGATTAGAAAGAAATTGTGTATGTAGCTTCATCTAGTACTTGATAAGAAAGGTATTCAAAAAATTCGAAATTTTAAAAGGGGTATGGGGGGGCCAAAGTTACTTAAAATTGCACCTAACGGATTGGAATGAAATTTGGTATATAGCTTTCTCTAGGGCCCTAGGTGCTCGCTAAGAAAGGATTTTAAAAACAATTGAAATATTAGGGGGGGGGGGGGAGTTGGCGTACAAAAGTTTCTAAAAAAAACATCGAATACATTGGAATGAAATTTGGTATGTAGCTTCCTCTAGCTCGCTAAGAATGGTAAGACAAAAAAATTAGGGGAGTTTGGTTGGTCTAAGTTACTAAAAATCCCCATAAGAAAATAAATAATGTAATACACTTATTGATATATTTTGTTTGTTAATATACATTTAATTTTGATTTGACCACCCGTGAAAAGCCGGATCGGGCAGCTAGTAATCTATATATACAGGGTGTATCAGGAAGAAACGGAAAGAATTGCAGGACGTGTTCTACTGGTGAAAATAATGAAAAAAGTTCCTATAAACATAGGTCCGAAAACGCTTCGTTTTCCAGATATCCGCCATTTTGTTTTTTGTACAAAATAATTCATATCTAGAGAAAGGTTTGACTGATTGAGTTCAAACTTGGCATGAAGTTTAACCTAACAATGATATACCTCAAGAAAAATAAACGATTAAATCCAATCATGCGTTTCAAAATATCGGCTGTTTGAAAATTACAAACCTAAAATACTCTAAAACCGTACATTTTAACGAAAAATGTCAAGACACCTTTTTTGTAGTCCTTTTGATTCCCTATCGGATGGTTAATTGTCAAAACAATCGGATGAAGGATAACAGTTAAGTTATGTGTACTAATTGGTTTGTTCAACTCGGCATCCTATACAAACACAGTAAATACTACAATATTGTATGGACATTTGTTGTCATTACCTTTTAACTTAGCTATTATCCTTCATCCGATTGTTTTGACAGTTACACCATCCGATAGGGAATCAAAAGGGATACAAAAAAGGGACATTTTTCGTTAAAATGTACGGTTTTGGAGTAATCTAGGTTTGAAATTTTCAAACAGCCGCCATTTTAAAACGCATGATTGGATTTAATCGGTTTTTTTTAGGTATATCATTGACAGCTTAAACTTCTTGCCAAGTTTGAACTCAATCAGTCAAACCGTTCTCTAGATATGAATTATTTTGTACAAAAAACAAAATGGCGGATATCTGGAAACCGAAGCGTTTTCGGACCTATGTTTATGGGAACTTTTTTCATTATTTTCACCAGTAGAACACGTCCTGCAATTCTTTCCGTTTCTTCCTGATACACCCTGTATATAATCCAAATACCATTCACCGACTCACTTAACATGAAATCACAAAAACCACCGAACGAATTGGGGCCATAGGTGCTCGCTAAGAAAGGTTTTAAAAAAATTCAAAATTTTACGTGGGTTTAAGGAGGTCAAATTTACTAAAAATCCCCATAAGTTTTTTTTACAAGCGAAAAACCTGGGTGGTTATCATCGCGAAAAGAAATGCATAGTATAATAGATGTGTTGATATATTTTATTGGTTAGTATACATTTAAATTTGATTTGTCTTTCGCTGCAAAGACGGATCGGGCCAGCTATTATTATTAATATCACTTCCATCGTGTGGTCTTAAGCACACCAAATTTTTTTATTTAATTTTTTTTTAACCTATAATTTTTTTTATAATCCAAAATTTGTATAGATAATACACTAGACACATGTGCAAACACATATCAAATGTTTTATAAAATGTTGTGTGTTATTTATTATTATTTTGTACATTAGTAAATTGGGTGTCCACAATTTGCGTGCTTTAAAAGTAAGGGTTAAACTTGATCATTAATGTACATTTGTGAACTGTATTTATTACAATGGAATATTTGTATAGGCTTGTTTATTATAGTAAAAGAAGCCTAGTTTGTAATACATGTTCAGTGTTTAATGTCTAAAAACAAAGTTTACGCGAGAAAATAACTTATCTTAGCAGCTAAAATATTTCAGTTTTAAATGTTATTTCATCGCTTTACTTATTGGCCATCTATAAACAACATTTTTAAACTATATACATTAATAAGGTTAAAGCAACTTACAACTATACTTTTCCAACACTATTTCCATTGATGTAGTTATTACAATAGCTTTCCTTTCAACAGAGAGATTACGTTTTTAAAACGAAATAAATGTATTATGACTGTGGGTAAAAACAATAATTTTATGAATATGATTTAAATAAACGGCTCATACTTTATCACAAAAATATTTAAATTATTAAACAGATTCACTGTGACTTCATAATTGTATTAAAGTGGAAAAGTAACTAATAAATATTATTATTATTAGCTAGAGAGAAAACTAGTCGATTCATTTCAAACAAATTTGCACCAAACATGTCAATCAGGCCTGCATATATGCACGAAAAAAGATTTAGAAAATGTTTGAAAAACAACCCTCTTTTTGGCCAAAAAACCACCCAAAATCAGTTATTATTAATATTAAATAAAAGAGAGTTTTTAGAAAGATGTGGTGTTTTGTATTTGGTACGGTACATATAAGAGCTACAAATAAGCCAAATATTATCAAAATCCGTATTTTTATAAAAAAATAATAACCGATTTTTTGAAGGATTTTTTGCTAAAAAGGAGGTTGTTTTTCAAACTTTTCAAAAAATTTTTTTGTGAATCTATACAGGCCTAATTGACATGTTTGGTGCAAATTTGTCCGAAATCGATCGAATAGTTTTCTCTCTAGCTTTGTATACTTACAGACATACAGATAGACATTTTGTAAAAAAACACTTTTTTGGACTCAGGTGGTCCCAAAACGGATATTACCACAAAAATCTCAACAGCGATTTTTTTGCGATCACTATGCTCTCTATACTAAAGTATAGTGAGAAAGTAAAATTGTGTAGATACAAAAAATAATTTAAAGTAAAATTAAAATAATTCAATAAAAAGTAAATGCGTGTCTGTTTGGGATTTTTTTTAATAATAATTGTTTAAACAAAATGTATTTTGATAATTTATCGTATAATTACATTTAATTCGATAGTAAAATATAATCACAAATTTATTTTATAATAAATTTAAATGTTTATTAGTACAGGCCAATACACTCACATTATAATTAAAATACCTTTAAATTTTGACTAAATTTTTATTCACTATGTATATACATTTATAGAATATTCTAGGATAGACACAAACTAAAATGTTTACTTTTCTTTAGTTTCGGCCAATAAAAGTGTGCATTTTATTATCATACTTTAGCTAGTATCTTGAATCAATCCCAGTAACAATCAAATTTTTAACCATAGTAAAATAATAATTTACCTTATTAATAGTTATTAATAATATTTAAAAAAACAATTTTTAGAATATATAAATTATATATTTTTTCGAAATAAAATTCTTCTATTTGTATTTAGAAGTAGGTATAGTATTCTTACAATAAACTGATATTAGAATACTCTTTCTTTCTAACAAATAAAAGAACAATGTTCACTAACAAACAGTTTATTAAAATCACTTCTAAATACAGTTAGTTTACATTTATTTCTTCTTTTGACATTAACTGCAGTAAAGCTTCTTAATTAGCTTTTGTAAGTCTTATTCAAGAATTAATTATCCCAATTTATCATAATTACTCCACTTAATATATTTCGCTCGTACTATTAATACTTACACATAATATTAAATGATACGACAAAGAAAGAAATCCGCCTTGAGTTACGCAACTAGTAAATTGTTACCAAAGTAAGGCAATTAATTGTATTGTTATTAGACTAAGTAACAAGGAAAACTGCTTACTAAAGGAATCACTTAATATAGCAGTTTTAAATAAGGTATTAAATTTGTTGCTTACTCGAAACTTTTAACTAGTTTTTTGAAACGGTATGGCTATTTTGCGAAACAATTAGATTTTGAAATACTGAAATTGAAAGTGGTAAAACAATTTATTACTTTATTCTATCATATTACAAGTCTTACAAGTTTTTTTACTTTTTATTGTGTTGTTATATAATTATTATTTTCTTAACACTGTTGCTAATGTTATAAGTATTTTATAAAATTTAATTATACATTATTAATTAATATAGGGTTGTCTTTGCAGTGTATTACATTAAATCACAAATGTTTTAAGCAAAAGTATTTTAATTATTTGTTGTCTATCTAACTTTATAAAGCAACCAAAATTTTCTTGTATAAAAAGAAAAATAACCAAATTACTTATTTTTTGTTGTTATTTTATAAGAGATATTGTAACTTTAACAATGAAAGTTAAGCTTTCATTTTGTATTTTTTGTTATATAGCATACATTGTAAAGAGTATATATTATTCCAGCCTTAGAAAAATTACCTAAAAACGTCTTATAAGCTGGGGATTTGGTATGTATGTTGTATTTAGCTAATGCAATAACACACTAAAATCCTCTCAAAAAACCTGTGCTACGACCGCCATCTTGGAAAATGGAGCCCAAAACCAGCTTTTTCCCCATAACTCAAAAACTATTAATCCTATAAAAAAGTTTAAAAAATGTGTTTGTCACAAAAAAAAGCTACAACTTTTGTTCCTAGCAATTTTTAATAAAATTACCTGTTTATCCATAAAATACAATATTTGTAAAACAGTTTTGACAATTTGTAAAAAATAAAAACTCACAACTTACCTTTAAGGGAAGTTATAAATTAATTTTTACGAAAAAAACTTTTGTTTAAATTTATTGAAATTTCCTGAACAATTTCGTACCAATAACGTACCTTTTCTCTTTTCACTTTTCTCTTTTCACTTATATTTTATGTATAGTTTTTAAGTTATGGAGGACGCCATTTTCCAAGATGGCGGTCGTAGCACAGCCTTTTTTACGATAACTTTTAGTATGTTATTACATTAGCTAAATACAACATTCGTACCAAATTTTTATTTAAAATGACTACACTATATAAGAAATTTGTGAAATCTACTGTATCATCCCTTTTTAGTTCTAAAAACTTGTAATTATATTTTTCACTTAAAACCAATATTTGTAAATATTGAATAGATCATGTTTTATAATTATTATCACTTCTAAACTGTGTTAATAAAAACATACAAATTTTTTCATTTGAAGGGCTGGAGGAATAAAAGAAATAAGTAGGTTTTACTAAAATGTTGAGAAAAGCAAAAGCAATGCTAAGAAAACAAATACATTATTTTTCTGTATGAGCTTTTATTTTATGTTTTTATTTCAAGTGATTTCTTAATATATATAGAATGACCATGTATTAGTAAATATTATGTCAAATAAATCCTGCAAGTAGTTTTCGTCTTTGAGACACTCTAACCTGCAATCGTGTATGTGAAAAAAGGGATAAGTCCGTTGGACTCATCTCCTTTATTCCTAAATCAGGAACGAAAATGTAATAATAAACGTTTAAGAATCAAGGATTTTTAAAATAATCTCAAAAATAATTCAATGAATAATTATCCATATAAAATTACATTTACTGTTATAAACATACGTAAAGAATGGTAATTTGTATAAAAGTTTTTCAAAAACGATCGTAGCTATTGGTCAGCAGAACTTTGATAAGAGTCTGTAGTCATTGTATTTTTGCTTTACTTATTGGAATGGATTCTGAAAAAAAATTAATTAAAATTGTAGTTTTTCCAATAACAGATTTATAAAAATTCCAGATAAAAATGAACTTTCCCTCATAGGATAGGTTAGGAGTGTGAATTCCAAATTATTTTATTCTGTCTACGTTTTTGGAGTTGGCTTTTCCAATTTCTAACCTTTAACTTTGGAATTGAATTTGTCAAAAGCAGAACAAAATTCAAAGCTAATATTAATATGAATTCGTGAGACACCAAAGCTAATATTAAATTCTGCTTAAAAGAGTTTTCTATAGTAATAATAACTCTTGGTCGTTTTCCTTACACAGTTTATACATCTTCCTTACGTTTAAATCTTGTTGTAAATAAATTTGTTTCGAATCTTTCAACCCATAATAATTGTTTCTAGATTGAAAAGATTTAATTGTGGTTTCGAATGTAATTCAGCACATCATTATTAATCCTGTGTTTACTTATGCCATGTTTACCTTTCTTGTTTTTGGGGCTAAATCTACTGATAGCAAGTGCAGTACAAAGACGTTCTAATCTTTTTTACCAATCTATGAATATAGCATAATGATTTTTTACAAACGTAATACTCGTTTATCTTGTCATTATTCTTACATCGAATTCTAATTAAAAGATTCTGAATTAGTCTAAGTTTCCTACTACGTCGTCGAGCCACAGGAAGCACAGATATCATGCCACAATGCTGCTCATCTTTACTTCCCATAAGATTACAAGATTGAATGAAGCATGGAGTTTTTTTACGAAAACTGGTACAACTTCGAAACATTTAAGTCGGCACTCCCAGACTTTGCCAAGCACATAAGGTTTATTTGTTCAAGACATATATCTGTCACCCTACCACTAATTTTTCTATTCTCTGCCCACCTGTTTTCTACGAACTCTGTTATGGTATCCTAAATCACTTATCACATCTTGAATACACCAAACTGTATAGTAACACTAAAATACAAAATGTAATCCACAATATCACACATTCACAGACCATCTACCTGTCATCCACGCATACTATATAATATACTGAGTAATATTGTGTTGCATTTCCCTGATTCAAAACGATACAAGTTGAGACATGTCTGTGTGCAACAGTCCAACACCATGAGAACGCAAAGCGAGCGCTTGGAGTGATCCCCTTCTTCACCCAAATTTCCTGTTTGCTTTTACTGATCCCACTTATTCGACTATTGGACTGATCTATTTTATTCCCCGTTAGTTAATTATTTTTCATGAGTTTTCAAGCAGACTGATACCATTCATCCCACAACTAGTAAGAACATAAACAATGCATTGGTTTAATGTAACATTTGGCATAAAAACAGCAGTTTTGAAAACAAAGTGGAATGATCTCCTTTATCCCGACAGCCTTTCGTTTTTTTAAATATTAATAAATTGCAACCATTGAACGATTTCGTACAGTATCATAATACTATACTTGTACATAATATCTCTATCTTGAAATAATTTTAGATAAATATAGTGCAATTTATGAGCGCAAATGATTGGCATTCTAAAAATGTCATTCTAAAAAAATCACTTCTAAAAAGATTACTTTATAGGCTTCGTTAAATCATGTATTAACTTGAAAACAAACTTTAATAAAATTGGTAGCAGAAACAAAACCAAATTAAATGTATACATAGTATAATATAAAATTTAACATTTAAAGAAAATATATACTTAAAAAAATTATTAAATCCTGTAGCAAATGTTCGCAAATACTCTCTTAAAAGATTTTGTTACTTGATATATTTAATAAATTTTGTTTTATTTTTGTTATTGATTGTTAAATATCTAAACATAACCATTTTTGACAGTTGTAACACATTATATTATTTGTGGATTTTATTAAAACATTTTACATTTTTTTTAATTTTGCAATATATTATAAAGTATATATAATGAATGTATCTTCTTTGTTGTAAATCAATAATGATAACTTGAAGTTGGGTCAAGTTATAACATGAAAGTTCTTGAAAAAAAACAACTGTTTATAATGTTATGAGATATCGATGTCGACTCTTTTATTTTTATATATGCTTCTTAAATTTTGTAATGCGGCCGAGAGTGTAACTCTCAATTAAAATAAATGTTAATGGTGTTTTTTTAATCTAATTTTACGAATTTGAAATTGGATACCTAAGATGACTGTTGCATTGTCTCTTTGTAAAGATTAGCACAACGTAATTCCGTTCAATCTAATATTTCATCCCACCTTAACCAACTATATTTTCTTATCATTGTCATACCTGTCAATAGTGCAGTAACACAAGTTAATTTAATCAGCAAACGCAGTAAGACTGCCAGAACAGAGTTTTCCTGACACAAATAATCAAAGTTAAATATAAAATCGTTAATCAAATCGTCCAAATTAAATCTAAATTGATTGAAACTTTATGTTTTGTTGGAATTTAAGAAATGTGAAATTAATAGGCTCAAAAAGATATTTTCTGCGGTTTCTTAATGGTAAAAAAAACCATGGATGTATGTATTGTATTAAATACTTTACTTTCCATTCTAGTTTAATGAAGTTGACAGTACAATATAAAGCTTGTAACGTATCTGGGAGTCTCGATATATTATATTTCTTTCTTCAGGCGTGCCAACATGTCTTAACGCAAAGTGTTTTAACGGTCTGTTGAGCATTTTTATCGCTAGCTCCAAGTGTACTCAAGCGGGATAAGTGGATTCACTTGATGTAGTCTGGAATCGGCATAAAATGGACTAAGCGAAATTCATGACAACCTAAAGGGTAGGATCATATTTTATAACTGTTGTTGTATTACTAATAACACGAAGCGTACGCATTAACGTACGACAAAAAATATATATATATATATATATATATAATTAATTATACTTATTTATCTAAAAAAATGGAATATAACGGTTAATTTGGAAGAACAATTTATATTAAAAAGTTCCGAGTGTTAATACTAAGAGAACTATTTTATCATTCGTTGAATACATCCTGATTAAGTATAAGTAAAGAAGTGTAATAATAATATATAATATATAGCAGTTAATAATATATATAGTGTCCGGGAAATATCTGGACTCCATTTCTGCATTTTTCCTGGAATCTTGATATTTCACAATATAAAAATGGGTCTACGTAACGGTGCTTACGTTTTCATCTGTGATGATATAGTGACCTTGAAAAAATAAAAGAAGGAAAACAATAGTGAATGAAACATGATTAGCAATGAAAGTGGGACCAAATCTCCAGTCCTGTCTCACACTATGGCGTACTAGTCTTACTGTTAAATGTTTGATATCAAGAAATAATAATTCGACCACGCAGCTGGACCGGTGACGTGAGTTGAGCAAATTTTTCAAAATTAAGTTTATATGCCCATGTTTTAGGGTTTCAACCAACAATTTGGGAAATAGGTATACTCACGAAGGCGTTGAACAGCTGTCTGTGTGTACGCAATATATTAGTAGAATTTGTTTGCGAATAGTGGCCTCGCAAGTTTGCACCACTTGGCTTCGAACCGGGTACTTTTATGGTATTTTACGTTTTGGTCGATTTTGGGGGAACCAAGCGAGCTATAAGGTCGTGTAAAAAAACAAAATGTGCAGAATAACGTCCTACATTTATATTTTTAGAAAAAAACTGTAAAAAATTTCATTTTCGTAGTAAAAATCTCAAAAAATAATTGTTTCCGGTCAAAAAACGTACTTCCGGTTGTTGGATATTTTTGGCTAACGAACTCGTCCGAGCTACGTAGACAACCAACACGTGTACCAAATTTTAACCAAATCGGACTTAAAATGCGGCCGCCAGAGTGCGAACACATATATACATATATATATATATGCATTTCAATGACACCTCAAAACGTGTTCTGAGGACCATGATCGGTGATCATTTGCTACTCCCGACCTTGGGTCTCACCATAAGGGCCACTGCAATAGCTCATTTTTCCTATGGAAATTCGCTAATAAGAATAGTTTAGTATTTATAATCAAGCACAAAAACTGAACTAAAATAACCAAAATGTTTTCGCTGAAATACATCTAGGTTATGCAGAATAACTGCATATAGTAGACTACTTACTGATTCCATTGTCCACTGGGAGTGTTGTAGCCAAGACCCACAACAATATGCACAGTTCACAAATATTAAATAGTTCCACTGTAATAAGGTTCACACATAATAAAATAATTTTCTTCGAAAGATGAATATTTTATAATATTTACAGCGGCAAGTCGAGTGACAGATGGCAAAGAAATCCATGTAAAACTTCATCGTGTGCTACTTTTTTGCGAGTTTTAACATTTTAATAAAACATAAATAAAAATATAGATACTTCTTAAAACGCATATAATAGTGTACATATGCGGCGATAATTGCGTGTATAGAAATGTGATCTCTTTTTGAGATTCGTCGAAAAATGGAATCGAACGAACTGTGGTTTGACGCTGGAGGCCAACGACCAATCAAATAATATTTGTTCTTCCGAACGATGTTTACAGTACTAAACACAAACCATGCGCTAGGATTGGACGAAAAATGTGTACAAATATTTGAGTATTGTTTTATTATACATTGTGTCCCCGAATTCTCTGGTCCGCTTTTGTGGATTTGTTCCTGGGATCGAGACAAACATATTCACAATATATTGATGGGGTCTACGGTGCTTACATTTTTAAATGTCTGTCTGTTTTTTTACGAAATAATTCATATCCAGAGATCGGTTTGACCGATTGAGTTAAAACTTGACATGAAGTTTAACGTAAAAATGATCTGTTGTAAGAAAACTCAATGATTGTATCGAATCACGCATTTAAAAATGGCGGCTGATTGATCATTTCAAACTTAAATTATCCAATACGGTAAAAACCGTCACACTCTACTCTCAACAACCGAAATATATACCACTGTATAACTTGTACTTAACCATTTTTCTTACATTTCGTTTTATACAAAGTTCTTTGAAAAAGCGTTTAAAAAAATGTATTTCTCCAAATAAACAAATCATTTTATTTGAACTAAATATTAGGCCTACAAAGGCGGGTTTTTATATTCATACGTTAAATCAAACCTTGAGTAAACACAGTTAAAACTGCAGACCAATTTCTTTAATAGTAAGTAAATTAATGCATATAATTTATATATCTCTAATAATATAAAAGCCAAATACCACTCACTCACTCACTGACTGATCACAAAATCTCGACAACCAAAAGAACTAAGAAGATGAAACTTGGTATGAACGTTTATTTCCAGCCCTAGAAGCGCACTAAGAAGGTAATTTGCGATATTCCATCAGGGCTCCGCCCCACGGTCTTCCAAAGTTACAATGCAATCCTTATGGAGATAACACAAAGTTTAGATAGCCATATCTTCTCTACATATAAAAGGCAAAGCCCTCACTCACTCATCATCACTAATTCTCCCACTTCCCATGAAACTAGAGAGATGAAATTTGGCATGTGTATACTTGGTGATGTAAATAGGACAACTAAAGAAATTTAATTTTGAAGTTCCAATTTTTAGGGGTAGTTTTGGGGTAGGGTAGTTTTTGGCAAAACGGTTTTGTAATGGCTTTATATTTTTTGTTATAGCGGGAAAACAAAAGATCGGATCTTAAATTTGATGAAAAATCGTTAGTGTGGAATTAAATTATCTACAACTTTTGTATTTAACATTTTTTTCTATCTCGAACGGTTACCAAACAAAATTAGTTTATAGTTGAAAAAATACTAATTTAAGAGTTGTCATTCCCAAAAACGGTTTTGTAATGGCTT
>JAGFPH010008114.1:45919-59013 GCA_018207615.1 Philaenus spumarius | reverse complement strand
GGTCCGGTACGCTCCCAAATAATTTATTTTTCTTTCAGACTGCAACATGATGATGATGCTGAGTGTTTATATTGTGGATATTTTTATTCCAAATCTAATGAAGGGTGGATAAGTTGCACGCATTGTAAAAAGTAGGCCCACAATTCGTGCGCGGGGATAGACAGCGACGATGACGAGACGGTACTCATTTGTGAATTTTGTAAAGATTAGACATTGCATAGTGATAGCCCTATCCCATCCCGCCCCACTTACGGGGCGGGACGGAACAAATGTAATATTTTTTTAAAGTGGAATTATTTAATATATATTTTGATACTACGTGCTTTTCATACATGTTATTTTAAGTAGTAAATACGAAAGAACATTTTTGCATTAACTTTTAATTTTTTACTTCCATACCTAATTCTGCATTATAGAATAATGGTTAAGTATCCCGTTCCGCCCTGCCTTCCCCTACGATCCATTTTGTATGTGCTAGCAAATAAATAAACATGCAATTGCTACCAAAAGCACTTTATTACTTAAAAAAAATAGCCCAGAATATTTACATGACATACTAAATAGGTAAGATGTGTTTCAAATGTTATTCAATCCGCAGTCCAGCTCTAATGATGAACAAACAACTGGAGAATAATGTTTTACTTACCAGAATATGTAAAATAACAATTTAAAAATAATAGAAAACATAAATATTTTTAAGTAATAAACACATGAACATTCCTACTTACATTGTGATTTAACATAAAAAAGGTTACTAACTAGATATATATTCAAACGTATTGTTTAACTACTTTGTACAGCCTAACTTTCAACTCCTACTTGTGCAAAATAAATAAAGTTTTTCATTAAATTTCGAATACATTTTTATTTATGACTTACCTTAAGCAGACAGCCAGTCTCTCCTTAGCGGTTATTGCTTTACGGTAGTTGGTATCATTTTTCTTTATGTCTTCTTCAACTAGTGACAACACTTCATTGAACTGTTCTGGGTTCAGTCTGAAGTAAGTTTTAAACCTTGCTTCGTCAAGTTCCAACTCTGATACAAGATGGTGGAATTCCCTATAAGTTTCCCTCTTCTCATTTATGGGGTCAACCCACTTAGACCTCTTGCAGGACACCGATTATAAAAGTATCAGTTCCTCGTCACTACTAGAATCGTCTTCCACCCACGGAACACTATTTCTTAGGAAGTCGCGGTTGCACCAAGGTACATCGGACGACATCTTGTTCACTACTAGCCGTGGCCGAGATTCGAAGTGACAGCACTGTTGTCGCCGAGATGAGCTTGACCACTCCCACCTCAAAACTCCCGCGAGGGCGCGGTACTTTTGGTGTGGACTGGCTTGTAGTAAAACGTCCGCGCGCTACCGTCCCTCGGCGGTAGAGGCGGATGTCGGTGTGGTATGACCTTTAACAGTAGAATGTAAATCAACGTTGTTGTCTGTAAAAATATTAACCTAGGGTCGAATAGTAAACATACACCAATTAGGCGTCATTGTATGTGTTTTTTGAAAGAACAATTATGGAATTTTTGCTCAGGCATCATAAAAAGAACAATTGCATACATGGATATTTTTTAGTCTTCATTAATCAATGCCTTTATTTTGAAATAGGTTTGGGTTTTTATAAACATTTTTAGGATAGAATTTACAATATGCTTTCTAGCCAAAGTCTAGTTTGTAGAAAGATGTCATACTATCTCCTCCACTGACCCTCCATGATCCTTCAATTAAAACTCCATTTACTTCATGGTCTAATATGCCAGCAGGAGTGTACAGATTTGGTGAATGGGTCCTAAGGTAATTGTGTAACAAAATGACTGCCATCACTATCAACTCTGCTTTTTCAGGCTCCAAAAGCATTGGTTTTCTTCAAACCCGAAACACTGCGCTTGATATACCGAAGGCGTACTCGACTATAAGTCGGGCCCTACTCAAATGATAATTAAAAATTCTCTGAGGAGTTCCTTTGGGAAAGTCTCCAGGGTATGGCTTCATGAGGTTTTCACTCAGAGCAAATGCACTATCACCTGCAAAAAAATAAGGTATTTTCATGGAACGCCCCGGTAGTTCTTCCGCTAATGGAAGTCCCAATGTGTTTCCTGTGACCATACTGTGTAACTTGCTCCCTTGAAAAACTCCTCCATCCGAAATTCTTCCTTGGCATCCCATGTCAGCAAACATAAAGTTATAATTTCCATCCACTAATTCAAAAAGCACAATGCTGAAGTTGGATTTGTAATTAAAGTACTCTGTACCCGAGTTGGAGCTTGCAAAACAACATGCTTCCCGTCAAGTGCACCAACACAGTGAGGCAGGTTCCAACGTGTATCAAATATTTTGCTTACTTCCTTCCAAGCTGCAGGTGTCGTTGGTAGCTAAAAAATAAATCACATTATTTTGAAACATAAATTTTTTAGCATGATTTTTTAAGAAATACTAACAACTAGTATGAGACAAATAGCACACCTTAATTAATTGGTTCCTATTTTTAACTTAGTGACATAATTTGCACACCAATAATACAAAATTAATATTATTTACATGTAAATTACAGGAGGTGGATGTAATTATTGAAATTGAAGATGAAGTTGCCATCATATCAGAAACAACACAGCAAGAGGCAACAGCCACAACATCGGCTCACAGACCTACAAAAAGAGCAAAGCGTTCTGATGGTGTCGACCCGTCGATGATGATCAGCGCGTTTTCCATTTAAAAAAATACAAGGAGCCAAATGAAGTCGATGCTTTTTTCACTTTTGTAGCAGCAAAAGTGAATAAATATTCTACTAAAACACAAAAAAGTGTTCAGCATGCAATATTTGATAAATTGGTAAAAGCTGATAAAGGGTTTTTTGACTGGGAAACTTCTGAAGAAACTTATTTTTTGCGACCGCTAGATGCAGATCCGATTCTGGAAGCGCCAAGTGATTCCGCAACAAACTCGGCTCAACAGTCTCCGTCTCCTTCAGTGATATCAGAGCCGTTTTCGGATTATGTTTAGTTATTTTAATGTATTATTTATTAGTTGATTATTTTAATTTATTATTAGTTGATTATTTCAATTTATTATTTATTATTTTAATTGTTCATATAAAAAAATTAAACTGTTTTGGAATTAAAATAATTAAACAGTGACTTGTTAAATATGTTTTTCCTGTAATTCATTGACAAGTGCTGAACAGACTTGTGGTACTATATGTCAAATAGATTGTTTCGAAATCCTGAATGTGTACTGAAGACTAGTATATGAATCTCCCGTGGCAAGAAATCGAAGTGTTACTGCTAACCTGGAACAATCGATGGTTAAATTGTTTATCTTATTTAAATCAAAATCATTCCTCAGTTGCCTATTAGTTTTAAGAAACCCTTTTGTACATTTTCAATATTTAATTTCTAGTCTGAATTCAGAAAGTAAATTCAATTTTAATAAATAACTGGCCAACAGATTTTGAAATTTAAAATTCTTTAGTTTATTAAAAATATTTATCATCAATTACTTCTTTATTATTTAAAGTATTCTTTATTTTAATGTATAGCTAGCCTGTACAACGATCTTAAAATTACATTATTTTTAACAACAAAGGCTATTTTTACTTCAGGTCTATTTCCCATTTAATTTGTTTAAATTAACCCCAACTTTGAGGCCTATGATTACTGCCAGCAATATTGCGTAGGTATAATTTATTTACACACCTGTCTTGGGCGGAAATTGCAGTGCGGAAATAAGTGTCCTGTTTAGAAATGTGAGGCCCAATTTTCTGCAGCAGGTTCTCAAAGTCAGAAGGCAACATTCGAGTGAAATTTTTGTATTGACCGCTTATTTCTTGTGACTTTAAGTCCATCATAAGCTCCGAATTATTCCGTTTTTAAACAGGTCAGTGTACCACCAACGTCGTCGTTTCCTTTTCTTTTTGTACACACTTGCCATTAACAATGCCGCACCACTCATCACCAAAATAGCGTGATTTTCCTCGCACGACATTTTTACCGTACAACAATACACTAAATGATCGCGGGTTTTCTTTGGATCGCTGGAGGTTCGTTGAAATCAACATTTCCAACGAGCCGCGAACGCACCTTAATACGTGGTAGGGATCGTTTGGTTTGGTGGGGGTCAGCTCTGATAACAATGTCAAAAATACTCTTTGATTGGAAATGTGTTTTTTCATTTAATAGGCTGTTTGGGTTTGAAATAGTAAATATGGAATTCTTCTAAAACGTTCATATTCGAACCTTTGGAACATGTGTTCAAAATGTGCATGTTTTTTTTTGTATATTGCTATATTTTTATGTCCAGCTTCCAATAAATGTTCTGCGTACTTGGATTGGTTGTGTGCTCTGCTATTGGGGATATGTTCCTTAAAACGTGTTTTGAATGATCGTCCCGTTTGTCCGATATAATGCATGTAGCAGTCATCGCAAGTTAAATTGTAGATGCCGCTCGCATTGTAAAGACATTCCGTTTTAAACTTTGGTTTAAGTGCCTTTTTCAAGTTATTATTAGTTTTAAATGCTAGTTTGTATCCTTGTGATTTAAATATTCTTTGAGCAACATTATCCAATATTCCGTGGTAGTTTATGCCTATATACTTTGTTTTTCCCTGTACTGTCTGTCTATTATTATTATTACTTTTCTTCGTTATGATACGGTCTATTAGTGTATGGTCGAACCCGTTAACTGTGGCAATCTGTTTGATTATTTTAATTTCCTGATAGAAATCAGTTTTTATCATTGGTATCTTTAGGGCTCTATGTACTAGGCAGTTGTAAGCGGACATTTTTTGGTTGTGTGGGTGGTTGGATGAGGCGTGTATGGTGTGGTCTGTTTGGGTGGGTTTTCTGTAAACTTTGTACTCCAACGTATTGTTGGCTTTGGTTATGCTTAGGTCGAGGTAATTCAAACTATTGTTGGTTTCTATTTCACATGTGAATTTGAGTGAGGGTGTACTTTATTCAAGTAATTTTTCAACATGTTTATCTGTCTTGTAGTTCCTTTAAGAATACAGAAAGTATCGTCGACATATCTATGGTATGATGTTATAGAGTAAATGGCAAAATCAGTGACCAAGGGAAAGTGAAATACGGTATCCCACAGGGATCAGTACTTTCTGGACCCCTATTTTTAATCTATATTAACAAATTATGTAACGGTCGCTTTAAGGGTAGTCTTGTCGCCTTTGCTGATGATACTGCTTTATTTTATAAAGCCAGTTCCTTGGAAGAATTAAAGCGGGACATGCAAAATGACTTAAATGCATTACGTTGGTGGTTCACAAAGCATTTCATGTTGATGAGCCCTAAGACTAAGTATGTGATATTTAATACTTCTAGGAAGATTTTCTTTTCAAACCAATTAAAGTATCACGATTTAGCGTGCGGAAAGGTCGGAGATTGTAAATGCCCAGAAATTGAGCAGGTAAGGGACATTAAGTATTTGGGTTTGTTTTTGGATTCGGGATTAACATGGAGGGTTCACACTCAGTATTTGAAAAGTAAACTAATCATATATATATGAACTTTCTATCTGTTGAAATCAGTATGCAAATTTCAATTTTTGAGAGCAATTTATTTTGCTTTAATAAACTCCAAGTTGGAATATGGTATTGCAGTTTGGGGAGGTACATACCACACTACTTTAAAGCCAGTTATTTCTTTGCAAAAACATTTCATTCGCCTTATGCTGAACAAGTCCAGAATGATACATGCTGCACCCTTATTTAGAACTTTAAATATTTTACCGCTTAAAAGTCTATACATTTATAAAGTTTTGAGAATTTTTTTTGATAAAAGTGGAGAAAGTAAAAACCATATAGGACCAAAAAGAGGAAAATTACGTAATTACTTAAACGTATTTATACCTAAACCGAATCTAACTGTTTTTAAGAAATTTTATTCATATCTCGCTCCAAAGTTTTTCAATGCAATGCCAGATCATATTAAAAGTTGTAGGAATAAAAATAGATTTTGTAGGTTCGTTAGGGGAATTTTGACCAACCAAATTGACGTTGGTTCTTACTTTAGTACATTACAATGAAATACAAAATATTGGAGAATTTATTGTATTAATGTGTGGTTGGAGGAGTCAAATGTATTTGTATATATATTATGTAGTGTTTGGTGTGAGTCTATGTGTTTATATTTGTGCATAGAACTTATGCCGGATTCCTTTCTTTATTTTAATGTTTAAGTTTAAACTGAATATGAATATGTTTAACTAATGTAAGATTTAATTTCTATTCAAGTTTCCTTAGTAGATTGTAATTTGTATATATATTTACGTGTGTTTGGTGTGAGTATATGTGTTTGTATGGGTATATATAATTTTATGCCGGATTCCATTCTTTATTTTGTTGTTTGAGTCTATACTGAGTATGAATATGTTTAATTAATGTAATATATAATTTCTCTTCAAATTTACTTAGTAGATTGTAAGTTTATATATAGTACTTTTGTTTTTTATTGTTTTGGAAGCCATTATTGTAACTTCACACTAAGTCTGTTGGAGTGTGTAAGATTTGGAGGAGCGCGGTTGGCTGCCGAGTTGTCTTTCATTCCGAGAGAAATTTACGTTTGTTTGTATTTGAGTGTTTTCTTTTTTTTTTGTACATCCCACACAGGTTTTGAACCTCGGGATGTTTATATATTGTTCATATGTATGTAAGTTTAGTTATATATATATATGTATATATATGTAAAGATGTGGAACAATAAATATCATATCATATCATCATGTTATTACGAAATGGGTAATTTGTGTTCATAATGAATTCCTGCTTGATGTGGTTGAGGAATATCTCAGCTAAAATACTTGAGAGTGGTGAGCTCATAGCTAATCCTGTCTTTTGGATATGTAACGGATATATTGGTAGACACCAATATTCCCAAAGTCTAAAATAATTAAAATAATTGAAATAAAACAAATTATAGAAAGATTCTAAGATTCAAAGTAGGCCTAAGTTAGTTAAGAAGAAATCTTTGCTCTGGACATAGTTAAAATAGTACAGCTGATACTAGTAACACACGTGTAAACTATTAGGTTACGTTCCCAGACATTTTAATCAAGTCAGCAGCATTAGAACAACTTGCTCTGAAACAAGTGAAAAGAATCATATTGCATTTCACATAGCTTTAGCGAACAATGCAGAATATCATGAGAATGCTTTTACAAGAATTTACAGATAGACAAATTTTTAGAAAAATGAAAGTCAAATAGGGAGATGAGTGAAAAATCTTTAGCCAATGACAAACGGTTTTTCAAAAGGACGCGGTAGCAGGAGTAGGGCAAGTGCGAGAAAAGCGGGGTCTTCTTCTAACATCTTTTGAACGGGCAAGACCTAAAAGCCCGCTTCACACCACAATGTATATTTCAAACTAAAACCCGCTATAAAAAGACTAAGTACATTTTACCCTAACATACAAAAATCATTTAAAATCAATCATCAAATAAGAGTCAATCATCAAGTCAAACTCACTAAGTGAAAATCATCAATCAGTTTAAAATCAATCATCAATTTCGAAAGGCATCGCAGGAACCAGTGGATAAATAGTGTTCAGTGAATATGCGAATATAGATAAATTAATATCAATAAAGTGTTAAATAAAATAATCAATAAATATATAGTATCAGTTTAAAAGTGTGTGAAAGGGGAAATCACAGATACATGTAAGTAAATTAAAAATTTCAATTTATGTTAAGACAGATCTCGAGGTTAAGCAAATTTAAATAAAATCAAAATCATATCTAGATAATTAAAATAAAATACTAAACAAATTTTAAATGGAATAATATAAATGTAATAAAATAAATTCATAGCTTTAGAGCAACAATAACTAAGCAATTTGGTCGGGTCTTCTTTATAGAGAATTAGCTGCCAAGGATTTAATAATACCTAATAAGCAATTGAAAGGAGATTCCGATTCAATTAAAAGGGTTAGAAACTGCTGTTTAGGATAAGGTTTTAAAGTAAGGAATTATGTCAACTTAATTATCAAACTTTTAATTTCAAATATTTTATACAATGTTTAGTAGTTAGCCTATTTTAATAAAGGATAAGTTATATATATTAAATATTAAGGAGACTGCATAGTAATTGAATAGTAGTCTCCCTTAACAACATTATAGATTACGAATGATAATTATCAAAATATCCTGGTAAAATTAGTTTAGTAGATTCAGCAACTTATTATGAAGTAAAGTTTAGAGGAAGAGACGATTTGAGAAATTAAACATTAAGAAATTGTATATTAAATAATTTGTACATTTCTTAAGAACAAATTTCAATAATTAAGTATCATGTTAATTCAAGCTGTTTTTTTCAATAAATTCAATTTAAAAAATTCTAAATGTTATTAAAGTAGAAAAGGTGTAATCATTAAATTAATCATATGTCATGTACAATGTCTTGCTATCAATTATACATTTAATACAAACTATTAATGTCTCTGAAGTTATGTCGACCAATTAGTTGTGAGTCAGACCTCTCAAGCCAAGCAAAATTGATTCGTAAGTCGAATCTGGTGGAGCCCCCAAATAAGACAAACCATACATGGTTTAGAAATTATGAACCACACACCTCCATATAATAATAATCTTACATGATAAAGTCGCCCAAATCAAAATCATAACCTTACAGATATAACACATGTTGTTGAATTCGAAATAATTTTGTCTTAAACAAATTGTTAAAAGTTTTATCATTTCGTCCAACATTTCGCTGTCCATTCATTGTGTTGTGCTCCAGTATATTATTTTTCAAAATGTTTATGGTTTCGTCCAATAGGACATTGGTGTATAAGTTAACTATATCAAATGATACAAGGGTGTTATTCGGATCTATTGTTTCGTTTTGTAATTTATGGATAAAGTCAAATTTTTAAGCTTAAAGCTTAAAGTTTTGCAAAATTTTAACTTTCTTGCCACTTTCACTCACGAAAACACCGTGAAGACTTCATTTTAGAGAAATGTTGCTCATATAAAAATTGTAGAGCATTTGATTATCTACACAATCCATGCCTAAAACATTTTTTAACGTAAAATTTTGAAGAGTGGGGGTGAATTTAAATAAAAATGTAAAAATTGAAGTTTTGTCATTTTGGCCCAAAATTGTTACAGGGCTCATTCTTCGATGTTCATCGAACTCCGGTAATTTGGTATTGTTAATGGCACTTGCATGACACGGTTTACAGCAAGGAGAGAGGAGCAGCATCCTTGGTTGTCATTATATGTTGTAAACCTCTCCTCCCCCTTATGCAGCCCAACTCTAATGGATTTTTTTGTATGCCCACCCATGCCATTATTTGATGGTAACACATTAATGAGTGGTAGTAGGCAGCGTCAGAGGTTGGAGGCAGCTTTGCAAGGTTGACTTTGGCAATTGTCGTGTTGAAGTTTTCCAGAGATTGCTTGGTCTTCCCACCGTAGAGAGCAGCCATAATCCTTTCCCCTGTCTCTGAAATGTCAGTCACTGAGGCACCAGGAGAAGTGAACTGTGTCCCTACCTCTACCAACAGCGAATTCTTTTGGAATAGAGAACAAAATTTGGTTTTCCCAAACCCAAAGACATTAGATGTTGTATCACATCCACTGATGGCATGGAGGAGGAGGAAGAGGAGGTTTTCTGTGAAGTGGAATTTGAACGACAAGGATGAATAAATAACGTCTGGGGCGCTCCCTCTCCTGGGTTTTTTTTTCAGAAACACATTTCCCGGAGGAGACGTCCCATTGAGTACCACAAGCAGGTCGATGTCTTCACCCACAATCTAAACTGCCTCATAGCGGGAAGCTGTATATTTTGCAGTGCTAACTATAAGCACATCAGCATCTTCTTCAGATTGGTTGGTGCTTATGTTGGCAGCTTCCAGCTCATTTCTGAGAAGTGAGACAACCTTTTTTTATTGCTCTCATTTGACAGGAACTTGTCTTGACATGTCACGTTGACCGTCGTTCTATCAAATATGACGTCAGCTGAGGTGTTTCTCTTACACCTCCTCATCGGTTCGGCACATTTTGTACTCAGCTGGAGAGCCTCATCCTCAAGGTAACCATAAAAAATAACAGTCACTACAGCACCGTAATGTTAGTGAATGTATTGAATCACTTAATTCAGGAACCTCCTATGAGCCATTTTTTTAGAAAATTACTTTTAGCGGGATTTTGATTCTATGAGGATAAACGCATCGTTTAGTGCAGAATCCCCGCATGTGCACATCGGTCAAATGCTTTAAAATTTTCCTTGAAAATTCCATTTGTTGCAGAAACCCTTAAGCAACAGGTCATGAGGGCTTTCTGCAATAGAATAGCCAGTTGGCAGCCGTGCCGGCGTCTGCGTGTGCATCACTGTTCTGTCTGCCTCTGTCAGTATTTAGCTTGGCAATTACTGTTTCTGTTCAGTTCATTGCGTTATGATTGTGAAGATGTGTAGTGATTAGTGTAGTGTTAGTTAATAAAGTGAACTAGCTTAACTACTCACTACGTCAGGAAGTAGTTCTGACGATGAACTTCGTCTTAAACGAAAGAAAGGTGTTATAAATGAAGATGCCTATAAACACAACATGATACGTACTGCGCGTGTTAAAGGTGATGCGTATACTAACTACGAGGGTAAACTTGTACCGAAGAAATCTGTACCAGAAACTGTTTCTTGTAAGTGTCCAAATAAATGTTATTTAAAAGTAAACGAGGGAATATCTACTACTTCTATTCTCTTCAGAATAAAAACACACAGGATACATACTTGCAAACTTTGATCGAAGTTAAAGAGGTTAAGCGCAGACGAAAAACTCCAGTCAATCCTGCCAATGTTAAAAAGAAGTACTCCTATGTCTATAATGTAAAGATGTTCTTACACCTATTTGCAAGACTGTGTTTTTAAAAGTGCATGGAGTTACAGATGACAGAATTCGCAGAATTCGTAATCTTTTAGTTGACAATAAAGTTCCTCGTGATATGAGGGTTGTAAATATTAGTGGAAATGCTATAAGTGGAAATATTTTCGTTAAAATACATGAGCATATTTCATTGTTCAATGTGAAACTCACACATTATGATAGGAAACCAAAGAAGTATTTGGATGCCCGCTTAAATGTCCAGAAAATGTTTGACATGTTTATAAATGATTGTCCTGAGTTGACTAATACTGTTAAATATAGTTTTTATTTGTCCTACTTTAACGAGAACTTTGATTATTTGTTTGGGCGTTCTCAGGTGGATGTATGTAGCGAATGCAAAAGGTTAAAATTCAAGTTAAAAGATACTGCCCTTAGTAAAAACACAAAGCTAAACGTGGCTGCTGAACTTTGTGTTCACAAGAGAAGAGCAATGAAATTTTACACTGCTTTAAAGGAAGAAACGGAGAACAAAAATGATGACACTGTTGCAATTTATTTTGATTATATGTCAAATTTGCCGCTGCTAAACGTCCCAGTCCAAGAAGTTTTCTACTTGCGGCAACTTTGGATAAACACATTTTGCATTCACAACATGAAAACAAACAAAGCCTCTATTTACACGTACCACGAAGGAGAAGAAAACAAGTCTCCAGGTGAGGTTGTAACGTCCATAAGTCGCTACATCATATAAATTCTACAAAAATATAGCTACACAATAAATTTACAACTTTTCTTGCCTAATATTGCATTGAAAATTGGAGATAAACTAAAACACTACAATTAGTTAGACCTTTCACCACCTGAGGGCAGCACGCCACGGCCAACTAAATATAATTCCTAAACTATACGCCATAAGCGCTAGGAACCATTTTTCTTAATAACTGAAGTGAACCTTTAGGTTTTAGGACATCTTGAAAAACCACTTGTGAGTTGTGCATATTAATATGGTTTTAAATATTTAATCACCGCATAAAATGGGTGACACAATGTCATATACTCATCATTTAATTTGTGGGTCGATGAAACATTAAAATCAGTGTTTTCTAGTGTTAAACTGGTTTTCTCCCGTTTCAACTAGACCTTCTGGAAATAATAATATGCATTAAAAACTACATATATCTATCTATATAAAAGCGAAATGGCACTGATTCATTCATTCATAAACAGAACTAAAAATCTACTGAACCAAATGAGTTCTAATTTGGCATGCATGTTCAGTTGGACCTTTAGACGCGCACTAAGAACGGATTTTGAAAACATCCCAAAGATACGCCCAATATTCGCGTTTTTCTAGCGATTTTTTGCGTTTTCTCAGCTTTTTCGAGAACTAATTGGCAGAAAATGTTGAAATTTGGTACTTAGGTTCGTTTAAGGGCCTAAAAGTAGTCTGTTAAAAAATGTTTGAGATTCTCCCAAAATTACGCCAGAAATAGGCGTTTTTGCATTTTCCTTGCGTTTTCAATGCGTTTTTGATCATCCTCAAATTACGCCTGATATTGACGTTTTTCCAGTTATTCTTTGCGTTTTTGAGGTGTTTTTCATGTGTTAGCAGAATGACTGAATTAAAAAAGTTCGACGTTTTTCCTGTTAACTTAGTCTCCTTATTAATGTTCTCTCTTTCTCTCTCTCCCCTTCCTGTGAACTTTGTCTCCTTATTAATGTTCTCTCTTTCTCTCTCTCTCTTTCCTGTGAACTTTGTCTGCTTATTAATGTTCTCTCTTTTTTTCTCTCTCTCTCTCTCACTCTATCTCACTCTCACTCTCACTCTTTTCTCTCTCACTCTACACTACACTACTTCTCGGGAAAATAAATGCAATATTATTTTACTCTACTGTTTACTCTTTGTGAGATAAGGATTGAGCGAGGACAAGTCTATAACAATGGAGCCGATTATTATTGACTGTCGTCATGAAAATGATGTCCAGACAAGTCCAGCGATAAGAAAACTTTGCTGGCTGCATTTCTTTTTACCAGTCAGTTTGCAGTGACTTATTGAACTGTGAGTTAGTGAGTGGTGTGAATTGAGTGGTGTTAATAAAATTATTTGTCAGCTATTTGTATGCTATTAATATGTAATATTAATATAGTTATTTTTAATATGCATTAAAAACTACATATATCTATCTATATAAAAGCGAAATGGCACTGGTTCATTCATTCATTCATTCATAAACAGAACTAAAAATCTACTGAACCAAATGAG
>JAGFPH010008114.1:25779-45355 GCA_018207615.1 Philaenus spumarius | reverse complement strand
TCAAGCATGGAGGAAATACTTATTGATGGTGAAATAGTACCTCATGAAATAATTTCGATCAGAGCAGATGGTGCATGTTCTATTCTCTTCCCTATCTTATCTCATGTATGGCACCGATGCACAAAGCAGCCAGGTTCGATTTAGGGTTGTGCAACACATTTCAAATAATTGGCGCCGTTTCAAGCCATTTACAATGCAACCATCTGGTGACCCCTACAAAACAAAGCCACAATACCTTGCCCACATGTCCAAACCTGACACATATGGTACAACAACCGAAATTATGGCAGCCTCAGAATTTTTTTATTAAACATTTGAAGTGTACCATAATAAAATGTTACTATCAAAATTTGGTGAAGATGTAGAAAGAATAAAGAGGCTTAGGTTCACTGGAGACTTGATGAATGGGCATTTCGATGTTCTCATACCTCTTGATAATGTCACTCCTGAGGTTAATGAAATTGAGCCTCTTGAAGAAGTTAATGTAAGTTCAGATGAGTATCTATTGCTCTCTCATCAACAGCCACAAATCCAAGAGGGAAAAAACGCAGGAAAAGGTTCACAGATGCAACAAGGAGAAAGAAGGTTAGAGAAGCTGTTGAAAAATATCAGGAGTCGAATCCACAAGTGAACAGAAAAGCTGTAGAGAAATATCAGAAGTCAAATCCACAAGTGAACAGAAAAGCTGTAGAGAAATATCAGGAGTCAAATCCACAAGTGAACAGAAAAGCTGTAGAGAAATATCAAGAGTCAAATCCACAAGTGAACAGAAAAGCTGTAGAGAAATATCAAGAATCTAATCCAGAAGTACATAGAAGAAGTGTAAAGAAATATAATGACAAAAACCCACAAGTTAATCAAGCAGCTAAAGTGAGATACAATGAGAGAAAAATTCATAATAGGTTGAAGATTTGGAATAATAAACCAATGTCTGGTTTTCAATATGAATCTCACACAGATTATACAGAAGACAAGGCTGTTCAAATGGGACAGAGATACCCCTGTAGATGGTGCTCTGCCCTCAAATGGAAGGATGAGAGCCCTGGAATGTGCTGTGCCAGTGGAAAAGTACAGCTTCCAACCCTTGGCCCATATCCAGAGCCTTTATATGGCCTTCTTACACACCAGCATCCTCTATCAGAACATTTCCTCACTTCAATCCGCAAATATAATGGATGCTTCCAAATGACCTCATTTGGAGCTAAACAGATAAAAGAGGGAAATTTTATGCCAACATTTAAAGTTCAAGGACAGGTCTATCACAGAATTGGCAGCCTCATACCAGACGAAAATCAGCAACCTTCATTCCTACAAATATACTTTGTTGGTGATGATGACGATGAGAAGAATATCCGTTGCAGTATCTATGCTGGGGTCAAGCCAGAACTTGTGAGTCAACTTCAAAAAATGTTGAGCACAACAAATATGTCTTAGAATTCAAAGCTGCTGTTGATAATATTCCCAAAGATCAGAAAGATTTTCAAATAATAATTAATGCTGACAGGAAACCTCCTGAAGAGCATAGAGGCCGTTTCAATGCTCCAACAAGTAAAGAAGTGGCTATCCTCATTGTTGGTCAAGCTTTTGAGAGAAGGGATATTGTCATTCACAGTAGAGGGGAAAGAGTAGTCAAAATCAGTGAGACACGCCGTGCATATGATACCCTACAGTATCTTCTCTTGTTCTGTCAAGGAGAAGATGGATATTATATCAATTTATCTCAATGTGACTTTAACACCAAGGCTCTTCTTAGGAAGACTGTCTCTGCAGCTAACTTCTACAGCTACAGAATAATGGAGCGTGATGGTGAGGAATGTTGTCTGTTTTTGTTCCGTCAGCTCTTCAATCAATTCTTGGTTGATATGTATGCAAAAATTGATCGAAAGGTTGAATTGGATCCGTAACAATAAAAAAAGCTGAGAAGTGAAGAATATGTGCACCTCAAAGATGCTATTTCAAGAAGAGGCTGTAATGCTTCAGAAATTGGAAAAATGACAGTGCTGCCATCTTCTTTCACAGGGGGACCTCGCTACATGCATGAGAGGACTCAAGATGCCATGACTTATGTACGTAATTTTGGGAGACCAGATCTTTTTATAACATTTACATGCAATCCAAAATGGCCAGAAATTATAGAGCACTTGAAAGAAGGACAGAGGGCTCATGACAGGCATGATTTAGTAGAAAGAGTATTCCACATTAAAGTTAAACAGATGATGACGCTGCTGACAAAAGCTTGCATCTTTGGATCCTCTAGGTGTTACATGAATACAGTTGAGTGGCAAAAACGTGGTCTCCCCCATATTCATATACTTCTATGGCTGGAAAATCAGATCAAGTCAGAGTGCATAGACAATGTGATAGTTGCTGAAATAAAAAATCCTGACACAGACCCTGTTCTGTATGAGATAATCAAGACTACCATGATTCATGGTCCATGTGGTTCACTCAACAAAAAGTCGCCATGTATGTTAAGTGGAGCCTGCACAAAAAAGTATCCTTGGCCACTTTTAAGGGAAACTCAAACTGGAGAGGATGGTTATCCACTGTACCGGAGACGATCTTGCTCAGATGGTGGATTCACTGTTAATATCAATGGAAATGTCATAGATAATCGTTGGGTAGTTCCTTATAACCCTGTATTGCTTGCACCTTCTGTGCATATATTAATGTTGAATTTTGCAATTCAGTTAAATCTATCAAATATATCTGTAAATATGTTAACAAAGGATCAGATCAAGCAGTTTTCACTGTTGAAGATATGGATGAGGTTACAAAATATGAAGCAGGGCGATATATAAGTAGCTCTGAAGCAGCTTGGCGCATTCTCTGCTTTCCCATCCATGAAAGATACCCTCCGGTAATGCAACTTGCTGTACATCTTGAAAATGGCCAAAGAGTTTACTTCAATGAAAGTAATGTGATGGATAGAGTACTGAACCCACCAAAAACAACTCTTCTTGGTTTTTTTGAATTGTGCAAGATTGATCACTTTGCAAGGACACTCAAGTATAATGAAGTTCCAGCTTATTATACTTGGAAAGGGAACAAATTTTCCAGAAGAAAACAAGGAGTTAGTGTACCAGGACATCCAGGAATAAAAAAAGATCAAACTTTGGGTAGTGTATATACAGTTCATCCTGGCAACTCTGACTGCTATTATCTGCGTCTCCTATTGCACCAGGTTTATGGTCCAACATCATTTACTGCTTTGAAAACTGTGGATGGCAAAGCCCACCCAACATTTCAAATGGCCTGTCAAGCACTTGGGTTGCTGGAGGATGATGCTCATTGGGACTACACTTTAGAAGAAGCCTCCATTTTCAATACTCCTTCCAAAATTCGTGAGCTTTTTGCCATTATGCTGGTCTTTTGCCAAGTTAGCAATCCCATAAAATTATATGAGAAATATCAAGACAGCCTTTCAGAAGATATCAAATTCAAAATGAGGAAGGAATTTGGAGAAGTGGAACTGACTGCTGTTTACAACCAATGTCTTATCCTTCTTGAAGACATAGTTAATTTCATGTCAGGAAAAGCAATTTCAGTGTTTGGACTTCCAATGCCCCAACGAAACCAAGGGGTCATTGTGAATCATAGATATCAAAGTGAACTTGCATATGATGTCAATGAAATGTGTCAACTAGTTTAATTAGATGTTCCAAAATTGAATGAGAAACAGAGACAAGCCTATAACAAAGTCCTGCACAGCATTGATTCTGATTTAGGAAATCTTTTTTTCTAGATGCCCTGGAGGTACTGGCAAAACCTTCCTTATAAACCTATTGCTCTCTACAATCAGAAGCAAAAAGAAAATTGCCATAGCAGTTGCTTCTTCAGGGATAGCAGCTACTTTGCTTAATGGAGGGAAAACAGCCCATTCTCCATTCAAATTACCCCTCAACTATTCAGAGACCACATTGTGCAACATCTCAAAGCAGAGTGAAATGGCCAAAGTACTTCAAGAAGCCTAACTCATTGTATGGGATGAGTGTACAATGGCTCATAAAGGAGGCTTCAAAGCTCTTGACAGGACACTGAGGGATATAAGGGGCCAGAACCGGCTGATGGGTGGAGTTACAACACTTTTGGCAGGTGACTTTAGACAGACCCTACCAGTTGTACCTCGAGGAACCCGTGCTGATGAGATGAAGGCATGTTTGAAGTCTTCCTATTTATGGTCCAAAGTAAAAACTCTGTCACTGAAAGTAAACATGCGAGTTCATCTGAAAAATGACTTCAAAGCAAAAGAATTTGCACACATATTGTTGACTATAGGTAATGGAAAGCTTTTGGAGGAAAAAGGAAAAATTAAAATTCCCAGTGATCTTTGCCAATTGGTGAATGATCTAGACAGCCTGACAGACAAGATATATCCAGATATTGAACTGTATTGCACTGATTGCGCTCCATGGTTGAGGGAAAGAGCAATTCTCATTCCTACAAATGAATCAGCCACACAATTAACAATTTTCTTTTGGAAAAGCTCCCAACAGCAGCCGTGAAGTATGAATCTGTAATTGAAATTGAAGATGATGTGCATTACCCAGTAGAATTCTTGAATACCCTGGATCCACCAAGATTTCCACCTCACACACTTTCTCTAAAAGTTTGCACACCTATCATGCTTTTACGCAATTTGAATCCGCCAAAATTATGCAATTGGACAAGGCTTCAGGTGATTTCCCTTAAAGAGCACGTGATTGAAGCAAAAATAATAACAGAAGCCAATCAGGGAGAAACTGAATATATACCAAGGAATCCTCTTATCCCTACAGAATACAGTTTTCAATTCAAGCGCCTTCAATTTCCAGTCAAATTGTGCTATGCAATGACTATTAATAAGGCACAAGGCCAAAGTTTAAAAGTAGCTGGAGTAGACTTGAGATCTGATTGTTTCTCTCATGGTCAGTTATATGTTGCCTGCTCACGAGTCAGTTCACCTGACAGCCTGGTCATTCTTCAACCAGAAGGGAAAACAAGAAATGTTGTTTACAAGGAAGTCCTTCAAAACTGATTCAATACTTCTGAAATTGATTCTTTCATATATTTTTTTTGAATTATTCTTTCATTTTTATTAGGGTGAAGGATAGGGTGTAATGAAGGGTTTGAAGGTCACTCTCATCTCTCTATTGATGGATAAATGAAGCGCTCACTATGTCAATGGGGGCGGAGCCCCTTGGTGCTGTCAATGGGGCCAGGGGTCCAGGGGGTACATAAATATAAATCATCAATGTAAATGTCTATTTATGAACAATGTTTAAAAACATAATATAAATTTTCTTAAATTTTCTTCAAGTGTTGAAGTTGATAAAGTGTAACATCTGGTGACCAGGTTAAAAGTTTAACATGCTTTAAAGATATATACTAAGAAAGGTCTGTTTATGAATAATGTTTTATTTAAAACAACTTGCAGCCTTTAAAGATATATACTACGAAAGGTCTGTTTATGAACAATGTTTTTTTAAAACAACTTGCAGTCATAAACTTTTCTTGAAAGGCCTATGCATTGACAAACTTATGCAGTGACACCGTATTTATAAAACTGCCTTATTAGTTTAATCGTTGAATTTAAATGAATGTATACCTGTCTATTTAAACTGTCTATTTGTTTGGATTGAAATTGAAATTTCAATGTTTGTATTTTAATGTAATTACTGTATTTGTTAAAACATAACTAGGCCAAAATTAATAATTAAATTGTATGGGATATGTTGCAGCACTTTTGGTTTTAACAGCCCCCAAGGGGCTCTTTTCTAAATTAAACTAACCTCTTTGGACGATGGTAAAAGTACCTAATTTCAAAATAATAGACCTACTATTTAATTAACAAAATTAACTTGATGTCAATTTAACATAAATTCAGTAGAAACACCCAGTATAACAATTTTTCCCCCAGAAAAGTTACTCTCAAGATTATGATGATGATTTGACTCAGCTGGAAGACAGTGTATCCATCATAACAACATCGCCATCAGCAACCCCACTTCCCCAGCAGCCCCAGATTCCCACTTCTACTATTTCTACAGCATCTACATCGGTTGCTCCAAGTATTTCTTCAATATTTCGCATTCCCACTCCAAAAGACAACAAGAAAAGGTAACAGGAACAGACAGAAGAAGCGTACAAAATTATTAAGGACATGAAGGATAGTGCTAAGCGTGATGAATTTTCAGTTTTTGGTGAGCAGGTAGCCAATAAATTAAGAAAGTGCGTACACAACCCACGTAGCTTAGCTATTGTTCAGCATAATATCAACGAAATTCTTTTCAATTTAGAAATGGAACAATTTTCAACCCCATGCACAACAAATATTCAGCCTAGCGTTGGTCTTCTCGTTAATACACGTGGAGGACGATTTGTTGTGAATCAATTCGACTATAAATCGCCAATTACATCGGCATCATCCAGCCCGTCTGTTAGTGAAAATGCTCCAAACTGTACACAACAAAATATTAACATTTATACAAATTCTTCACCATCACCTCCTTGCCAACTACCTTATATTCCAAACCACCCAGGTCAACGATTCCCAAATGCCACCACTTACCCTCAAATTTCCCAACAGCTGTTCGACATGAATCAGAGAGTAAATCTTGGTCAAAGACATCCCTATACACCCTTTCCTCAAAATGGAAATGAGCAGTTCGACGACAATCGAAGTGAAGACAATTAAAATACTTATACTGTAAAGTGATATTTGGTACATTTTATACTTTTGTAAAGAACATAACATAACATTTTTGTTAGTCTTATCATATTAATCAAATTGTGAGAGTAAGTAATATGTATATTTACCCCTTTACTTTTTATTTGAAATTAAGAATATTATATTTCAATATTAGTCTCTAAAGTGACCTTTTTATATTACAGTACATATATTAATATTTAATTTTTAGTGAAAAACTATTGTTTGAACACATATAACTAACAAAATATTGTGTTTGTTTATACATAAAGAGAGATGTTAGCAATTTTTGGGGCTGACTAAATCATCAGCTAAAATATTTTATATGTCACAAGATAAATCATAATTTACATAAATTTAAGCAGTTTTGAAAAATAGGCCATGATTGTACAGAGGGAAAACAAATATTTTTATAAAAGTTTCTTGTAATATCATTATTTACATGCCGTTCTAAATAATGTATGGTTTAGGATTGCTATAACGTGTATGAAAAACGTTTTACTTGGATAAAAAGGCAAACATAATTAATAAAAAAATATGACTGAATAAATATATTACATAATATTTACTTCACTCAACTTACCTTTACAAAACAGCGCTTACCTTCACAAACTTCTGGAATTATCCGTGAAATTATCTGTTTGGATATTTTGAAGGTGTATTGTAAACTGGTAAATGAATCACCACTTGCTAGGTATCTCAATGTTACAGCAAGCCAGATGATTGCTGAAATCGAAGCTCTGTATCGCTTACATTTCTTTGATATCTTTGGCCCAACGAATCCTAACAGAATTTCAAAATCGGTAGATGTCATCCTCGTGAAGTTCCAAAAACCTGCACCATCTTCTAATCGGAGGTCAGATAACAAATTGTTGGCCATAATAGGAACCTTCTTCCAGAAACTTGCAGGTTCACCATCGCCTCTTCCTTGGTAAATCAGCCACATGATTTAGAAAGATAAAGCTCACAAAAAGCTAAAACCACGCACTCTTCAGTCAACATGTCGTCAAACACTGGCTATCTAGTGTGGACGCAAAACAAGACGGAGACTCGAATCACAAACTGTGTCGACAGACAGTCGGCCGATTGTCTGCATACAGTCTGCAAGTGTGGACGAGGCTTTAAACTGGTTAACTACCTTTTAGAAATAATGACTAAATTTATGGCACACGAGGCGATAATCTTAAATCAATACTCAGCTCTGAAATATTTGAAGTCAAACATGAGTGAAGAGGAAGTCCTTCTGCAAGTCAACTTCAGTGAAAATTAAGCACTCAAATACGAGCAGCAGATTCAGAGTTTCCTTTTTGGAGGGAGTTGTCAACAAGTTACGCTCCATACTAGTTCCCTTCTCTTCAAGGACAGCTCGTATGAAACGTGCAAGCATAGGTCATTTTGTACTTTTTCAAGCAATTTAAAACATGATCCACCAGCATCATGTTTAGAACCAGTATCATCTAGAACCAGTATTTAGGTTCCTACAAAATTTAAAACCTGGTTTAAAATTACTACACATCCTTTCTGACAGCCCGTCCAATCAGTACAGAAACAAACTTTTGTTCTACGAATTCTGCAATCTGGTTCCCAAATATTTTTCAAACCTTACCAGGCTAACTTGGAACTATGTCGAAGCAGGTCATGGTAAAGGTATGCCTGATGGGATCGGCGGGACAGTGAGGCTGGTTGTATGCAAGGCGTTTCGCGTCCAGCGTTCCGGAAACTTGGAACTTGGAGCGTCCGGCGTTTTCACAATTTTGACCGACGCGCGTCGCTCGAAGAACGCCCGTATGACATTTCGGTCACAATTGATTCACGCGTTTGGCGTTTGGTGGGGGAGCTAAATATGATTGGTGAGGGAGGTGATTCATTTCAGCTCAACTTCAAGTACGGTAGTTGTGAAGTTAAGCTCGTACTGCTGACTACAAATTAACAAATCTAAATATGGACCCTATTGAATTTATTTGTTACATAACTTACTGTGTTAGAAACCGAGTAAAGGAAGGTGCTGGTCTGTACATCCAATAAATAGTCAGATTATAGAGAGGAGTTTTTCACACGTTATTTGATGAGTTGAAAGAAGACAACGACAAGTTTTTTAACTATTTTCGTATGTCTGAAACGTCCTTCAACGTACTTTAAAGCAAAGTAAGAACCGTTGTGAAAAGTGACCCTAGTTTGCTGACTGGCTTACCATTTCTTCTTGAGGAAATGATAGCATTGGCACTAAGGTAAGACATTTCAACGATAATTAATGGATGTGTATATATTTATAATACACATATGGTTGCCCATTCTTCTTTTTTCTTGCTCCTGTTTTTGTAGTGTTCATCACTTTGGTCATAAATAACACTTCCACACCTCAAATTTCGAAGTGGCATAGAAATCCGTCGCAGGACTATTCTGTTCTGTCATTTAGGTAATTTAACACAACACAGGGTGCAAAGGAACTGATGTAAAATATTATAAACTCATTGTCAGGGTAAAAGAATATAACCTGCCCCACCCCTGGCCCAGCCCTTAAATTCCAGGAAGAGCAAAGTCCTGTCCACCGCTTTGTCGCCAGACGCCGAACGCCCTGCATAAATGTCACCATTTGACTCAATGTATTTAGAGCCTACGAGCAACAATCTCGGAAGCAGCGTTTTAAATATCTGTCGCCGGTATATAGGAAAGCCCAGCGACTTTCCGGCGACAAAAATGTTGGGCGTTGTGCATAATTACTCGCATTTCATTCAATAGAACTAGAAACGCCGGGCGACTGTCGTCGGACGCGAAACGCCTTGCATAAAACCAGCCTGAAGAGAACGGCAGATCTATTAGTCACTCAAGGAAATGATTTGAGCACATTTGCAATGCTCATTGAATCACAACTGAAAGATAACTGAAAACCAAAGTCAAGGAACTTACTGGAATCCAAGAAGATCCACGACCTCGTGCGCAAGGTGCTGCTGGTCGGTTTGGTTATTGCACATGGCGACAGAATCGCAAGATGTGTTCCTTGTGCAACATATATTTGTAAAGGAACATACCGTGGCGAAGAAGATGATGAAGATATGTAAATATTTATAGATAATTTCTTTACACTTAAAAAATAGTGTAAACAACATTGGAGCTGAGGAGGTATATATCGTTCCGAGTCCACCGCCTTCACTAGTAACATACACAGAGTTGACTGCGCAGAACAGCACATCTACAGCCATCCCTCCATCATCACCACAGCCAGCTTATACAGAAGAAGGAAGCCGTACTGACTGGTATGTTTAGTATTTAAAATATTGTAGAAAATCTTTACAAGCTTGGATTAGTTTCTTTCAATAGATGTTTTATCGTTTACTAAAACAAGAATATCACAATTCTTTGCTGTTACAACCCATTATTTTAGTTAGAGAAATTTTGAATTGTTTATATAATAAAGTCAAGTCAAGAGATAAAGAATTATATAAAGTAAAATTTGTAATATTCTAAAACACATTTTAGAAAAAAACCGAAAAGTTTTTATCTACATTTACTTGTGGAGAAATTAAATAGTATTGTAAAACATTGTAAAAGACAAAAAAGAAGAAAAAATGTATTGTTATAGATGTAGTGAAGTGGAAGACGAGGAGGAGGATGACGGCTTTGCTAAAATATTTTCAAAAAAGTTTGAGAAAAAAAGTGGTTTGGTTGTTATAAGTCAACAGTTTCTGTATCATTCGGGAAACACTAGAAAAGAATTATAATACCTGGCGAGACTGGCACCCATCTTGTTAAAATTGAGCTAACCGAAATAAAAAATTTGAAAGATTGTACAAGCGAAAAGAATTTTTAGCAAAAGGTGAATAAAAAGGGTTATTCTATACCAAAAAAAAAGATGAATAAATGTATAACGCTATTAATAATATTCTAGCAAATGTTTGTGAAAAGTCTTATGAACGTTAATATTGAATCTGTTGATACTAAATAAAAAATGGATTAAAAAATGAATATTAGATTGGGGTTGCAGCGTGACGGTGGCGAGTTTATAGAAATAGAAAACAATTTTAGAAGTATTTTAAGATCTTATTTTTAAAAAACAATAATACAGCATTTAAGGATTTCTGCACATTTTTAGTTAAAACGATGAAAACATGAAACTTCTCATTGAAAATATGTTAACAGAATATGATACACCTTTAAAAAAATTTAGAATGGACTTATATTAAACCAATGTTGGGTGATATGCGTGTAGAGATTAGAACCTTTAAAACCATCAATATTCCAATTTTCCAAGATTCATCAATTGGCGAACTTTTAAAGGATATGTTTATGAAAATTTCTTTGGAGGAATAGGAATATCGGGGAAAGGGAAGCGGATGGACTCTACGCTCTGTAGATGGGCTTCTCTTAAGATTTACCAAATATAACCCGCTTGGAGGTACAATCGTATGTACTTTTAACAAAATGTATTGCAGATAAAACCGTAGTTATTAATCCCAAAAATTTGACGAAAAATGTTTTCAATGGGCCATTCTATCTCGTTATGCTTTGGGAAGACATGTAGAAAGAATGAATAAAAGATACCAAGAATTGAGTGATTTGTTTAACTTTGATAGACTTACTTTTCCTGTTAAATTAAAACTAATAGAATTATTTGAAAAACAAAATATTGGTGTTAGTGTAAACGTTTATGGAGTAAATGGAAAAAAACTATTTATCCCTTAAAGGGGCAATGTACCCAAAAAATCTAATTTTTGAAGAAAAAATGTATTAGGTATATTTATTTGCTCACAAACTATTTGGAAACAAGTATCAAGCATTGGTTTTGCATTATCAATGTCAAAAATGTTTTTGTAGATTAAAATTCATAAGCGCGCAGAGCTTATTTTTCTCCTCCAGGCGCCTATTAGAAGGAAAACGCTTCATATTCATAATATATCATATAAACATTCATTACTAAGGTGTTTTATTGCTGTTTTTAGTTTACTAGGTTGGTGTCAATGTTTTAGAACCATTTTCCAGCTTTATTTTAATCAAACAATTGGCCAGCAGTTGTCACTGATCAGCTATTAGCTGTTGTACTCTTAACCTTACTTTGTGACTGATTCCATGTCCATGTTGTTTTGTGGTTTAGTTTAGTGATTAAGTTTAGTACTTTTGATAATCATGAAGCAATCAACTAAAAAACAGTATTCAAGAAACAAAGTTAGGAAGAAAAACAAAGCTGCATTGGCAACAGCGAAACGTTGGCAAAATGTAAACATTGTTGTGAGTCCACAACCCAAACCTAACCCTACTACTCAGTTGTCATCTACTACCGGAAATCATTCTGAAGGATTATCTAATGTGAATATGGATATTGAGGTAAGGCCTAGTACAATTTCTGCAAAATTTAGTAAGAGCCAAACCAATCCTGAAAACAACTCGTATGTAGACGTAAATGAAACCTCCGAAGAACAAGACTTAGGCCTAGACAAAAGTAGGCCTAACTCTAGTGAGGAAATTCAGAAGGTGTTTAGCACTAGAATAGATGACATCGATTCAGGGCACAATGTTATTTCAGAACTAGGCCTAAATTTAGAAAATTTTGTCGCAACTGAGTATAAATTAATTGACATTTCCTGTTTGAATGAACTTGTTTCAAATTTAGTATGCCCTTTATGTTTAGAAAGTAGCATCACTATTAGTGCTAGTGGAACTAATGGGTTTGCTGGTAGACTAAGTGTTGAGTGTAAAAACTGCCCTGACATTCAGTTTTCTACTTATAATTCAAAACTGATTCCCGAGACAAAATCATTTGATGTCAATCGAAGAGTAGTAAAAACTTTTATGAGCAATGGTGAAGGATTTGCTTTGCTTGATAAGTTTTGTATGGTTATGAATATGGAAAACATGAGTACTAACTTTTTCATTTCACCCAGGTGAAGTTTCCAAAGCAACAGTAAATATTAGTAATGAAAGTTTGCAGAAGGTATGAATGTTTCTGTAAGCTATGATGGCACATGGCATAAAAGAGGCTATACATCAAAGTATGGCATTGGTGTAGTTATAGAAATGCACACAGGGTTAGTAATCGATTATTATGTTCTCTCTAAATTTTGGAAAAAATGTGCCGTAACGGCAATGGAACTAGGTAAAAATTCGTCTGAGTTCGTCATTTGGTATCAAGGCCATATGCCTGACTGCTCCAAAAACTTCTCTGGCTCTTCAGCAGCAATGGAAACCAAAGCAGCAGAGATCTTATGGAAGAGATCATTGGCCTACAAGTTGTGATACCACACTATACTTTCCAATGGTGATTCGGCAGTCTTTAACCATTTACAAGGCTTGAATTGTTATGGTAATGAATTTAAAATTACTAAAGGAGAATGTGTTAACCACGTATCCAAGAGGCTCGGGACAGGTTTACGCAATGTTGTATAAACATGTAAGGCTAAAATTACTCTAGGAGGAAGAGCCTTACAGAGGTAAAAATTGTAAAACTTACAAAGTATTACAAAAACTTTGTGCTTAGAAACCTGGAAAGTATATCAGACATGTAGAATGACATTCTGGCCACCTTACACCACTTTGTGTCTGATGCTAGTACTCCAAGGCACACAAAGTGTCCTAAAGGAGAGGACAGCTGGTGTTACTACAACCGCGCAATAGCCAAAAACAAAACGCCTGGTCCACACGCTTCTAATTTGCATACATCAATATTGCCTACAGTCTTAACGCAAATGAAAGCCAACATGCTATTTGGAAAAATGCCCCGAAGTAAAAAACGCGTTGAAAAGGTTGGTTGAGTTCGCTGCTGCTGAGGCTAGAATAAAATTTTGGCAACAAAGCTCAGTCACTTTTAATGAAAGCTTCAAAAGTATCTCCTGGTAGGTCGTCAGATAAAATTATGAGAAGTAGAGACAATAGAAGAGTGTTTCAGTCAAAGAAAAGACTGAACTTGAAGTACAAGAAGTACCGCCAGCAAATCAAAATGAAAAAGTTGAAAAAGGAAGAAAAGAAATTAAAAAAAGAAGGTGTTACCTATGGGGCTGGCCTCATTTAACTATTAAAAGATGTGAATTAATTTAAAACACATAAGACAAAACAGGTGACGTAAATAGTCTTTTTTTTCATTATAAATAAACATCTGAAGTTTTTTGCGATTTCCCGCAAGTTAGTTTTTTCCGTGTTTTCCATCACGTTTTACAGCATAACTTTTTATTTTTTGAGCCAGATAGTTCAAATTTTGTACATATGATCTTCAATATATTGTGCACAAACTATAGCATGGGTGTTGAAATATTTTTAACCATACTCCTAATACAATTTTTTGCATTCATCGAAAAATTATAATTTTGTCAAAAAATTTAAATAAAATGTCGCTTATCTATTTTAATAGCACATCAAAAGCCATACTACAGTTTTTAAGGCTATTTATTAGCTTTAAAACAATGTTTAAAAAATTGGAATTGGTGCAATACAAAAGGAGAAAATGCTGTAAAGGAGGAAAATGCTGTAAAACAAGAATATCAGGGTTTTTTTTATTTTTGAAATCCCCTTCGCCCGAAAGGGGGGTTGGGGGTAATACCAAATTTTCTGTTTAGTCTTGTTCTATTGTACACTTTAATTTTTAAAAAATATATTTGGGTACATTGCCCCCTTAAGGATATCTTATCAACAGAGAAACCCCCATTTTGACTTGTTAATTTCTAATCATTATTGTTATATTAAGAATTTTTCAAAATTGGTGCGTACCCAGATTACTAATCATAAAGAGAAAATGAAATTTTGTAAACGTTGTTTCACTAGCTATCAGGGTAAGAATTCGCGTAACAAATTTAAAATTCACAAAAAAGATTGCCGGGATAATAAACCGGTAAACTGTGTTATGCCAAAAGAACATTCGGTTTTGAAATGTTCACATTTTCACTATAGTTTCAGAATTATTATTGTAGCTTATTGTGATTTTGAAAGTACATTGAAAAGGTAAATAAAATTTATTCACAGTTAACGAAAGTGGATAGTCACCACGAACCAAGGAGTTTTTGTGTGTACCTAGTTTGGCAAAATCTTCCCGAATTAATTACAAGCAATTTACCTTGCGATCCACATTTGTATAGAGGTGTGGATGCGGCCGCTAAATTTATGGACTATTTAATTTTTATAGCAAATCTTACCGGTGATTTATTACAGAAAAATAATTTTCCCCTTCCCCCTCTTAGTCATGACGAAAAACATAAAACTGGCTACGCCATGTGAATCTTGTAATACAAACTTTACTGCTAGTAGTTATTCATGGCAGTTCAAATTATGATTCACATTTATTGTTCGCCAACTAGGTTACGATTCTGAAAAAATTGATGTAATTGCAAATACATTAGAAAAATATATATCTTTTACCAAACAGACCACAAGCAGGATTAAATTGAGATTTCTAGATAGTTTCAGATGTATGAATGATAGTTTAGCCCGTCTTGCAAATAATCTTCCAAAAGATAGATTTTCTCACACTAACATTTTTTACGAAATATTTAGATCTTGTAACGAGACAAGGTGTCTATCCCTATGAATATATAGATTCTTTTGACAGATGGATGAACCCAAACTGCCGAAAAAGGAGGATTTCTATAATAGCATTATGGATGAGAATGTGAGCGATGATGATTATAATCATGCGCAAAGAGTTTGGGAGCATTTAAATTGCAAAACTTTGGTTGAACATGTGCAATTATACAGATGTGCTTCTACTTGCTGATATATTTTAAAATGTTCGAGACATTTGTTTAGACAATTATAGCATTGATCCCGAATATTATCTTGGTTCCTAGTCTAACGTTTGATGCAATGTTAAAGTATACAAAAATAGAATTGTACTTGATTACCGATTACGAAATGTAAATGTTTATAGAGAGGGGAATTAGAGGTAATATAACAAGCTGTTTAAAGAGATGGTTTAAAGCCAATAGTCCATACACTTTATATGATCCGGAAAACCCACATTCCTATTTACTTTACATAGATGCAAACAATTTATATGGTTTTGCAATGTCAAAACCTATGCCGCAAGATTCCTTTGAATGGTTGAGTCGCGATGAAGTAAAAACGTTTGATGTAAACGAAATTCAAGATGAGGGAGGTGAAGGTTACATAATCGAGTGTGATGTATATTATCCAACTTATTTGCACGACTCTCATAATGATCTTCCTTTTTTATCATAACGTACGACGCCACCCGGATCAAAACACTTGACATAAAAGAACGTTACATCTGTCATTATATGAATCTTAAACAAGCTATTAGAAATGGGCTTGTAGTTGAAAAAATACATTTGATATTAAAATTTAACCAGAGCTGTTAGCTAAAGTCTTATATTTCGTTTAATACACAGAAAAGAGGCAAAAAATTATTTTGAAAAAGATTTTTATAAGCTGTTAAATAATGCAGTGTTTGGAAAGAGTATTGAAAATATTAGAAAGAGGATGACGAGCTTTTTAATAACGAGAAGCAGTTAAAATGTTTAATTTCAAGACCAAATTTCCTAAACCGAATCATTACAATGAAAATCTAAGCGCAATCAAATGTGGAAAAGAGGAAATTTTATTCAATAAGCCAATGTATATTGGTTTCTCTGTTAAAACTTTTATAGAGATAAAACTGTAAATTTAATGCACCTAGACACTTATAAAACTTTGATTATGTTCTAAAACTAAAAATATCATCTTCTACACCACATCATTTAGACGTCATCAACTCTAAGGTTTGATTGTTAATTTCACCATCCGCTATAATATTATTGAAATCTGAACAAAGCATCAGTCTCCATATCAATACACGAAAAATCTGAAGCATTATCCGAAGAAGATGATAAGTAACCGTAATCCGTAAGGTATTTTATCGCAAACGATGTACAATTTTCTTCTGCTACAGAACTTTGTAACAAATAGAAAGAAGTGTGTAAGAATTAAAATTTTATGAATCTCTCTGTTTGCAAGCTAAACATGTAACGAAACTCAAAAACCATTGACGCCAGTTAAATATACGGTATATTACTTTTTTAGACCACTCGAATAACAGCATTGGATGATTGGGTAATTGAAATAATAATAAGGTATTGTACATAATACAATTTTATTAATAATACCTCTTGATTCCCCTCTCCTCAAAATACAATGTTCATCCCCACAAAAATAGTCAACAGCACTCATTTCTGAAATAAAATAATTTATTGATCAAAACCAGCATGAGGATGTTTTGAATTAAATGAATAATATTTTCGACGGATAATAAATGGTGGTACATCAGAAACAGAACTATAGTTCAACAGCATAAAAAAATCTGTAGTAGTAATATGTTCAAAATCAATATCTAAATACCTATACCCCTTAGTAATACACTTGCATTAAATAGATTGAAAAACTTCTTTAAAATTATGTTTAATAGAAACTGGTCATGGAAGTTCATCTATAAGAATATCTTCTATTAAAACTTGCTTACACATTTATATAGCAGATAATTCAAATAACGTTTTTAAATTCATGTCAAGTTCCAGTTGTACCATAATTCCCACAATTTCGTTCAGTTTTATTATATGAAAATATTTCTTCAATTTCGTGATAAGTTATCACCTCACAAAGCAACTGTGCCACTATCACCTTTTTTTATTACAAAATCAAATTCTGAATGATTAAAAAGTAATATCTGAACGTTGCTTCGATAATCTTTATCAATTACTCCGGCCCCAACATCAATAAAATAATTGTCTGGCACTATTATTACCAAATCAGTTTTTACTCATTTTCTATTCTGATTTGTTATGATTACATTATATGCACTTCTTAGATCAAATCCAAAAGGAGACATTTTTTCCAGAGGATAAGCATTTTCGGTAATATTAAAGAATTTAAGTTTTTCATGAATACTCATTATATACAAAATATAATAAAAGTACTTACTATTTTATTCACCGATGTCAACCCTACTATACTTCTCCATCACCTTTACATAACCTTGTACGTGCTCGGATATGTGTAAAACCTTGCATAACTATATACACCGACCTGTCAACTTTATACGTGGCCTTTTAACTGGGACCTGGAACATGACCGGATGCGGCCTTGAACGTGACCGGATTTGGCCTTGAACGTAACCGGATGTGACCTTGTACGTGAGACTTTGAACGTGACCGAATGTACGTGATGCCCAAATGTGGAGGGAGGCGCTTACGGCATTGTGGCCTGGATACCCCATTACCTTACTACTATTAATATTTCAATTGTCTTAAAAAGTGTTTGATATTTTATAACAATGGTTAATATCCTTTTTTAAATTAATTGGATTTTGAAATGTTTGCAATCAAAATAATTTTATGTATTTGCTAACACATACGCACAAGCCTCAGGGGCTCACACCTTTGAGTACGGGAACTGGTATTCCCAAGGTACCCATACTGGGTCTAGCCTGTTTTCATCTTGTCTTGGGTTAGATTAATCATTCTCTTGCCTTTCCTATCTAGTCTCTCTTGGCCAAACGGACTTTCTTGACCAACTTCTTCCGAACCCGAAACTATTAGAGTATTCGAAGGCTAAGAGTCTTTTATTCAACTCTTTTTTTTTCAATCTAGTGAAATGTATGATAAAACCAAGGATATATCCCAGGTGGGTAAGCCTGAAAAGGTGACTCTCCTCGCTGGTTCTGATCGGGTGAAAGCTCCGGTAGCCAGTGTCGGTCGCGCGGATTCTGGGAGCGGCCTCTTATAAGAAACGGCACATTAAGGGTGTATCACTTGGCCCGGGAAATTTCTACAATGGAGACGAAGACTCGTTTAAGAGGAACAGAAAGGTCGCTAGATCTCTATTGCGACAGCATAGGCTTTCGGTACCTAGTTTTGAGGTAAGTCATGAGGAAGAAAGAAGTCATAAAGAAGAAGAAAGAAGAAGGACTCAGGCGGTAAGGTTCTTGATTAGGACCCGATTCAAAATTAAGCATACCGCCAGTGATCATTCGACAGAAGAGAACGCAACAACTTAACAGCCAGCTAGATGGAGTTAACATATCGAGGGAAGAGTATGTGGCAGAAAAGGCACCCAGTCTGTCACTAGAGTTTATAGTGGAAATGAGAAGAGAAGAAGTTCAACTTGTGAAAATCAGGGAGCTCCTCCAGAAAATGATACTGGCAACTTTCAAACAGAAAACATTTCAATGGATGTGAAAAGAGGCCTTAGGAGTAGACGTGGTATAAAGGTGCAGAGGAAGTTGGAAGAATATAAAGCAGAAACGTAAAAGCGTACAAAATCCACCTAAAAGAGCACCAGCAAACATGGCACAAATGTCTGACCTAGAAACAAAAAAGAAGACCGCTTCAAGTTCAGCGGAGAAAAAAGAAAAAACCGTAAGGCTAACAGACTCAGACTCTCCCTAAGAAGCAGCGGGAAAAGGCTATATGGCGAAGAGCTCAGATGGGGCACAGTAAGATATAAATAGCCCAGGCGGGGATATTTTTGTAGAAAAGAACATGAGTTAGAAACTCATGAAAGTTCAGAATCCTCAGAATGGAGAACAGTGAAACACATGAAGGAACAAAATGCTACCAAGGAAATCGGAAGGCAACCCAGAACACCCGAGGAGAAAGACGCAAGAAGCCTTGGCAAAAAGCGTTAAAAATAAGACCTCAAGAGGGAGGATATATGCGGGTGTGCTGGGTGATATCAGGCGAGGTTGTTGTAGCGCAGCTACAATATTTAACAATAATATTTAGCTTCGTGAGATTTCCCCGGCAACGTATATATACTCCGGCGAAAGTAACAATTAACATCATGTTTGGTCCGCAAAAGGCCAAAGTCAAAGCGAAACACCCGGTAGAATTTCCGAAATAAATTCTCGGCCCTCGCAAGGGTCGACAACACTTCGAAGCAACAGTCGGAATTCCACAACAAACTTCTTGGCCTTCAAAA